>JAKSYS010000218.1:0-85670 GCA_022925895.1 Fragilaria crotonensis | reverse complement strand
ACCTACTTTTATGGACGAATACGAATGCTGTCGCTATCAAAGATCTACTCGGAGAACGGTATATCTGGGACAATTCGTCGTTTTTGATTATTGAAGCCAGACGGACTGCATAGACAAATAACTGGAAAGAATTAACAACCTGGTCATAGAAGATCAGAACACGGCTAGCAAAGCAAATTAAATCTAGCCTACAAGCATCCCGAAAAAATATCAATCTTCCCCACACAAATGCTCCTTTGCTCATCACGTTCGACCCTGTCCACTGCCACTACCTTCCAGCATTTTCAGAACTTCTTGAAGGCGGGTGGCGATGCTTCGCGCACTGGGACGAGCGGCCGGGTCAAACGCGTAACAATCCAGCATAACATCCCGAATGGCCGCAACTTCAGGGTCTGTTGTGGACATAATCTCCTCGGGTATGCGGGGAAGTACACCCTTTTGCACCTTAGCGTTGATATTTTCCTTGGATGGCTTACCACCAATTTCCAGTTTGTTCCATGGCTCGTGACCACAAATAAGCCGAAAGAAGATATGGCCCATGGAGAACACATCAACCTTCTCGGTCAAATCCTGCTCGTTCCGTGCCTCCTCCGGCGATCGCCACTGGGGATTAGGATATTGAGCGGGGAATCCACAGTGCGTATTTGACGTCGTATTCCACCGCCGCAAAATGCCAATGTTGAAGTCGTTCAACTTTAGAGTGCCACCAACACTAACCACGTTCGCTGGATTAATGTCCAAGTGAACAAAGGTCGCGAGTCCGTCACCATCGATTCCATGAACATCCGCGAGGCCGTCCGCAATGTCTCGAGCAATCCGCAGTCGTGCCAATGGGTTCTTCTTGTTCTTGTCAGCCAACTCTCCGAGACGCGACCCGTCAGCAAACTCGGTCATCACAGAATGGCCGCAAAAGTCGAAAATATTAATAACATGAGGAGAGGATGTTAGCCTCTCCATAGCTACGGCATCCACACGATCATGCTCAAAGTGAGCATCCTCAAAATTGTGTTGGAATCTGAAAGCAGAAAATATGTGAGCACCACTGAACAAAGAGGACGTATCAGTTAATCGAGAGCCACGTACTTCAAAGTCTTCAAGACAATAGTTTCGAGGCCCTTCAGTCCTCCATTCACCCTCCAAGCGTTTCTCCAGTAACCTTTGGTTCCAAAGAGCGAAAAGTCAGGCGTCTTGGATTCGCCCATGTGTTCCATTCCCAACTCGTGCATCATATTACATGAGGGATGATACGTAGTTTGCCAATCTTTCATCGGAACACACTCGCCATCGTCCAAAGGTTGACGAATTTCCATGTGCGAAAGGCGCTCGTCGTTCGAATCATAAACGCCGTAAAATTGAGTATTGTCGGTAAGATCAGCAGGATATTCGCGCAGAGTTCGCGATGAAGCAGGTGTCGGTTTCTTAGCAAAGAAAAACACACGACGCGTCGTGGCACTTTTCTTGGCCTTTTTCCTCGATACATTAAGCGATCTTGTGATTCAAACGGTTCCACCCTCAAATTGATAATAGGCGGAGGAGGGTGAAATGTAAGGTGCCCTCGATCGGAGGAGAAATGACCCGTTGTCTGCACCGGCTGTTTCAAATTTCCTCATTTGATAACCACGTTGATACTGATCCAATTGCAGACCTCGCTTGCTGGGTTGCGTTTCGTAATCAAGATGCGGAGGACGAAATTGACTTTGTTCTACATACTCTCGACCGCCCGCCATTTTAACCAGCTCCCCTCGCAATCCCGCCGCCATGGGGCCCTTGTGATGGCGCTGGTGGTGTCGAATCGTTCGCTCGTATTGTTGCAAAAACTCGTCATTCATGGTGCGATCCGAACGAAAAATAATCCCCATCGAAATGAAGAGAACAACACCCAGCAACAAGATAAGAGAATTCTGATGCGAGAGTCTGATTTTCTTGTCATCAAAGGTTAGAGAGCCAGCTCTCTTTAATCGTTTCAAGGAAAATCGACCGGGGGCAGAGTCGTCGCTTGCGTCCGTTGACGAGGAGGTCGACGGTGTGATACTGAAATCGAAGGATTCATGTGGTTTCAAAGATCGGGAACGAGACGATTTAGAGTATCGCCGCACTACAGAGGAATGGCGTCTGGCTTTTCTTGAAGTGGGAGACCTCACTCTACAGGAATCAGCACGATGCACGTCATCTTGCCGGTGAAGTTCTTCCCGAAACAGTCGTTTCACTCGATACGCTTCGTGCTCTCCCAAATACCCCCTCGTCGCAAACATCGCGATTGGGAGATTCCGAAAAAGGTGTTGGCGGTGTCATGGCAACCGTGACAGGAGTAGATGCAACCGACCCTAAATGAAGTGCGTTCTTCATATCGGACGGAGTTTGAAATGGATGCATTGGGGCAGGTCGAGTGGTAGCGGAATGTTCCTCGGCCCTTGGCTTCGTTTGCGGGGTCTGTGCCATTTTGTGTGTATTTGTTTTCGCGCCGTCGCTACAGAACAGTTTGGGGACTGGAAATAAAAGCTGGAAAACGGATGCGTTCTCTTTCGTAAAGCCCCTTTCAAAGGGAAGGACTTGGCTGTGAGTCAGGTATGGTAACAACGAGTCGATCAACTGTTCCAACGTCCGATGTCTAATGCTCGACGACGACCTCTAACTCACAGTCCGCGTCAAAGAATCAATCAACTCCTTCCAGACGTGTTAACGTGTTGACGCGTAGACCCGTATTAGAATTGGCACAGGTAGGTGACAACTGGGAATTCCAAGTGACCAACTCGAGGATGGTCAATGACCTACTAGTATTGAATCCCCGGCGGTCAATGGACACTCAATGCAATCCCACAACGCTGTTTCTCCACACTGTATCTATTGCGTTGCTGAGTGACTCCCACAGGCGTCCAGCGTTAATTAACAATTGACAACTGCTCCAATGAAGGTGCGTCCTCACAATGAGGCGATTATGTGCAGCGTCGACACAAAATGGCTTTTGTATGGTGTTTCCAAGACGGCTGCTACTTACAAGTATGTGTGTTACGTGTGATGAAACTCACTTCTCCTCCCGCCAGGATTTCAAAATCACTACATTTTCGGCAACTGTTAGTCCTATACAATGGATCCCGCCCTCGTGAGTGTTCAACGGAACGACCTGAAAATTTTCGGTATCAACATGGAACAAGCGTATTTGAATATTCGCATCCCGATGTTTACATGTTCCTACACGCCGGCCGTACAAGTAAAAGTATCTTCATGCTTGTATATATTTCGGCTGACAGAATCGTCTGTCCATCCAAGCGTTACTCGTATACCGAACCCACAAAACCGGGATTCAAACCTATAAATTTCGGTCGAGGATGCGGGAGCCAATCCCACCCGTCCGTCTCGCCGCATCCACACGACTACGAACACGATCCTACGAGCCCGGGAAATGTGAAACAGGGCAGCACAGGCGCTTGGATATGGAGTCTGCAGTAGTGATTCACGGAAGTTGAGCGTTACCGGTAATAATCTTCTACTGCTATCATGGGAATCGAGATGTCCCGTACCCCTACCTCTGAGTACCAGGTACTGGAGTACAATGGTACTATACTCCTATTAAAGTGCTGGTTGGAAAGTGAATGAAGTGTTATAGAATTTGGATACTGCTCACCGCAAAGTTATGGGGTCCATGCAGGAAACACGCATGTCGACCATGATTGAATAGTCTTGCAAGGAAGACGATCTGGAGTCAGAGAGCACCTATCATGAATGAATCTCGAGTCTCGAGGCATGTTTACGGTAGAGTAGATAGTAGATAGTATTTAGTCGTCACTGCAATCATAGTTCGACGGCATCCCACAACAATATGCGGAATGGTATTGATGGGTTATTGCTTATTGCTCTTCTCGCTAACAATACCGGTAGATCAGACGATTGTTTGCCACGGCGACAACAAGTTTGCATACCAGGTGCTTTTACCAGTATTATATCAGTTGATTTTAACTTTTAACTGGTAGCTCTTCAATAGTTGTGCGTGAGAATGCTACTCCAGTAATCTATTTGAAAATCCTTCCCGACTGACATGTTTTGTACGGGCATCGCAGTACTGGTTCAGACAACACCGAATACAGTGGGAGACAGCTTCATGCTTATGAATAAACCGGAAGTTTGATGTGGTTGCATGTTGCAATCATAAACAGGGGTGGGCAAATGCGTACTCCAACGTACGAGCTGCGTTCATAGTTCATAGGCATGTCTTACCTTTGTTCACACAGCTATAAAATAAAGTAGAACCCTTGTACCGTTCCAAATGAAATGTGTCCTTTGCAGAGACACCTCGAAATGCCAGGGACAACCCGGAGCTGTGATTTCTATCCTCCACTTGGAACCTGGAACTGTTGGTTCTCATTTCTCGGATGCAGGATGGCAAAAGGTCAGTTTCTCGAACACCTCTGAGCGCCATGGTTCACTTACGATCTGTCTCTGCCTCGATCTTCTCAACTCTACTGCTGCCACTTGTGCTGAAATCATCAGCAGAAAGTGCCTCAGCATCAATCAGTAACCATGTGACTTCCCAGCCGCGACCTGCTTTTCTGGAACTTGATCGCTCGAGACTTCCATCCTTACTCGCACTCGCGAAAGATCGTCACCACGAAGCGGTGCAAGCTGCGAGGCAAGCCTACTATTGGGATGACGGCAACAGTGAAGATAATGATGAATTGATCACCGGCGAAATCGATGCCATCCAAGTAGAAACGCAAGTCATTGAACCACCGTCGACGTGGTCCTTGCCGGACTTTCAGGATGACTTTGCGAATGAAATCAAAGTCACGCGTGGAGCAGCCGTCGGGGATGCCGAACTCTCAACTCCACTGTTTTCTCCAGAGGAATGCCAACAAGTTATTGATGCGGCCGAATCTCACTTCGAGGGGAAGCCCTGGACCACCCTGCCATCGGGCCAGTACGACGTTGCTGGGTAAGTGGACACGGTTGTTTGTTTACTGATGTGCTTGTGTGTTGTCAAGCGTCGAGCGTTGGGTCATGATATCTAGCATCACATTTTTTCATGCTTCTAACAGGCGACTTCGTCATTTGTCCCAACTTAAGATTCTGGATCAAATCGATTCCTGCTGTGCATGAATGGTTCAATCGCATGGTCCAGAAACGTTTGTTCCCACTTCTGCAACGAGAGTTTCCCAACTTCTGTTCCTCCTCGGCCTCTTCATTATGTCCTTTGGTGGTAGACAACGCCTATGTTTTCAAGTACACTCCAGAGACAGGCCGCCGAACGGGAGTTCACACGGACAGTGGTTGTTTGAGCTTTACGATTAGTCTTGGTGGATCTCACGAAGGTGGTGGCACGTGGATCGAAGGGTTGGGCACGATTCAAATGCAGCCTGGTCATGTGACGGTACGGCCCGGTGGCGTACGCCATTGTGGACAAGCCGTCACGGAAGGGACACGATACATTATTGGAGGCTTTTGCATGCATTCCGGAAAGGTGGAATATGCGCGCATGCTGATCGGACTGGGGGCCGACCTCGCTGAGAAGGGAGAATTCGAGAAGGCCAAGGATGTGTTGGAGGCAGCAGTTATGATCAATCCCAATTTTGATGGTGCCTACACACATCTGGCATCAGCGTATCAGAAGCTGAATCGACACGACAAGGCCCGAGACGCCCTGGAGTATTGCCTGAGGAGCGTCAATCCATTGAATGGTGAAGTTGCGTTCACGCTTGGAATGCAATACTTCAACGGCGGCGATCTCGAGCAAGCGCGTAAGTGCCTACTGGACGTTTGTCTTCAGGCAGATGACTGTGATGTTGATTCCATGATGACGTTAGCACAAATATGTTCCAAACAAGGCAAGACTGACGAAGAATGTAAGTGGTACGAGCGTATAATCTCTACACCAGGAGCATCGAAGGTAGTCGTCGCATCAGCCTGCAGCAATCTCGGTGCATTAAAGGAAGGCAAAGAGGAGGAAATTCAATTGTATCGAAAGGCTCTAGACTTGGTGTCCAACAACTTTGAAATACGATACTCCCTGGGAAGCGCGTTGGGAGCAAAAGAAGAATGGGCTGCCGCTGCTCATGCGTTTCGGCTAGCTGTCGAATCTGCGGAGGACGAGGACATGCAGTTGAAATCGCTTAAAAATCTCTACATGGTGGCTGTCAAGCAAATACAACAAGAATCTCCTCCGGCGTCACGTGAAGAAATGATTGAGAAGCTGCAACAGATTATGGGACTGGAGAACTACAATCGTCTAGCTGCAAATGCAGCCCGCAGATGAGCGTCCGTCATGAATATAGAAAAGTGCTGTCTTTTTGAAGGCCTGATGGCGAAAGTTAATCCATTGAGGAAGGACTTGATCCAGCCCTTCACGTCGAATACTTCAAGTCGATGGGACTTTTCTAAGCCGTGGCTGCTTGTTCTAGACTATATTCTACCGTTTCTGCAAAACCCACAGCATCGACAAGTGGAAGGTCCTTATAAGAACTTTGGTAGGGGTGTGATCCTGTGAATCCCAATGTGATCTACTTGTACCTAACATGAGTAGATTGGGATTCCAGAATTATCCCCTCCGTAGCCAAACGGTGTTTAAGCTAGGAATGAGCCTCTGGCTCTTGGCAGGGTCACATGCCGAATGTTTTGCATCCAAGATCCAAAGGTGCGCTTTCCGGTAAAACACTCCTATATGTGTATGCAATCATCAGTAACTGTAGTTTTGCATATTATGTTCATGCTCATAGTTGTATCATTAAAGACATCCATACGTGAAAAAGTGGATTTAAAGTCCATTGCTTTATCTTGCGCATACTATGCTGGAATGATGTGCATTCATGTACGTATAACAATGATACTAGGTACCCTCCCATCTCACCGAAAGGTGAGTGCGCAATGCTCTACTTGTACCCTACATTAACCTGGTATCATTGATTCTAATTTCCTACAGATATCATAGTAGTGGTAACGACGTAAGAACTCGCGACTCGAGATTCGATCTATTCTGCACACTCAATTCATAGGTAACATCTGTTGCGTCCATAATCCGAAGTCCGCATTCTCTCTCGTCCACTTCGTCATGTCTGCCGCACTTTGGACTAACACTGATAGTGGAACATCTCCTTCTGCTGGCGAGCCTGCGTCATGGATGAACAAGGATGATCATGACGAGGAATCCCCAGTGCAGCCGTCGACTGGGGATGAAGATAACGGTGTGCCGACCAAGGCAGCCACATCTCCCACATCTCCCACCGACAGGAAGAAACGTTGTCGCTTCATCTCTCTCCTGTCGATCAGCGCCTTTTTCTTCGCCCTCTTCATCTATTCGGCGACTGTGCAAAAGAACGATGCTGACGGATTGCAATGGCTCTTGTTCTACTCATTCCATGCGTCCGTCGCCGGTATGTTCATCTTGCATATTTCTTGCTGCTTTCCTGACAAAGTCATCTACGTTGTCTCTTCTGCCATGTCTATTTGGTCCGCCGTCTTTATCGTTATTGCATCCGTGAATTTGCACAATGTGATTGTTAAGGGTGGCAAGTATTCGAGTCAAGACATTCCAGGCCTTTCCACGTACGAAGAGTTGGTCTTTGAAGTTGCTGGATCGGTGTTGACGCTAATATCGGCACTCTACCACTTGATGATGACCAAGTTCTGCGGGAATAAGAAGTTGAGGCAGGATGATTCCAATGCGATGTCTTGAAGAAACAAGACATAGTTAGTATGAAGTTCATTGCTCTTTTGAGAACGGGTTGACGACCTGTGTCCCCCAACGACGAACTACTCGAGGTACATATTTGACCAATTATAAACGACATTACGGCGTTCATTTTTCATCGCTGTTATAATCTGTAGTTGTCAATTCCGACGAGGTAGGTATCTGAAGTTCGATCCTACGTACAAGTGGACACACGACCCGAAAGATAAATAAACGCCAAACCCCGCCCCGTACTACTAATACAAATCTAGCATGCTCGACACCAACAGCTCCTGATCGGCGACGCTGTAGGTCTCGATAAGCGTTGAACGCAACGTGCTAACGTCCGTCCGTGGTTGTGGAACCGGCTCCTTCAGCTGAGCGTTGTCTCGGATGAATGCGAGCATTAAACCATTCGCCAAGGTCAGTTTCATCTCAGCTTCGCCGTCCAAAGGCTCATCGTTCAACGTCGTCAATAGAACAAAGGATTCCATCAAGGCGTGTATATCTTGAACTGAAAGAAGATTCAAAGGCTCCCTTATCACTCACCCCGTCCCGCTCAAAATCAACATCGATAATCTTTTTTGCCAGCGTGAGTAAATCCCAATGCATGGAAGGCATGGCCAAGCCACGCAGGCATTTCGCAATGTTCGTTGCCCCAATGGAGGATCGATCTTGTTGCTTTTCCATCACAGCGACAGCAATGACGGTCATGCTGTCCAAAAGCCAAACGGCAGGAACGTCCTCCAATTTATCATGCAAGGCATCCGTAAATCCTCGGGCAGCCAGAATTCTGAAGTGATCGTCGCCCACTTCTTTTCCAAGCAACTGTCGTAGGAGGGCGAAACTCGTTTCCTGGCAGCAAGTGACGATCAAACGGTAGCAAACGCCTTGGCCAACCAGCGCAGCTTCCAGTTCATTACCAACGATTAGCCAATCCATGGCCATTTTCGATTCAACCGTGGCCGAGCCCGATTTTTTGGCGGAAGATATGAGGTGGCGGTAGCGTCCTACAATCATACTCACACAACCATCTAGGATGCGAACCGACTTTTTCTTTGTGACCAACGGTGTGACCAAATCCAACAAGAGATGGGCTTCGGAATCCGTATGAGGGCAATGACGCTCCAGAGCTTCTGCCAAGGTCGCTGTAATGCGAAGGTCACGCATGGAGGAACAATGCGGAATCAACAATAGTGCTGTAAGACGCATACCAATGTCGGTATTTGTGTGGGAGGAAAGAATGGCATCTGCGGCCTCTAACAATAGATTGGTCTGTACGTGGTCGAATTTGTCGGGCAAACGTTTGGCGTCCACCAGGAGATTGCAAATGAGTGCTGTCTGTTATAGGAAAACAAGTGAGATTATCAGGTTCTCGATCGCGGCATGACAACACTTCCAAAAGAAACTCACCATGGTTGCTGGCAACGCAGCGCCACTGCCTCCACCCAACTTGGTGTAGAGACTCTCCACAATCGCACCGTAATCACCTTGTAGGATGGCAAGAATCACGGATGGAGGTTCCCCAAAGCTCTCCATGGTACGCGCCATACGAATCGGTAAATCTTCCGCTCGCAAATGAGGTCGTATGTACAAGAGTTCGGCACAAAGTGACTCAGACCAATCGTCAAAGACTTGGACGGAAAAGTCACCCAACAGAATTTGCATAATGGGGAGCAACCTTGGCTCGCGTCGGAGAAAGGCAGTAACAGTTTCAATTTGCGATCGCCACGTACGCCAGGAGGCCAAGGCGGCATGAGGATTGGTTTTCCATAGCTTATAATCGAGTGGACGAACACCAATCATGAGAGGAATGTCATTGTCTTCTTCAGCCTCGATTTGGTCGTCCCCGGCATCGTAGAGATCCGTCCTGCCACCAGGAAGTGGTGCAGACTCGAGGATGGCTCGCAGCGCCAAGAATCCTTGGCGATCGTATTCAAGCTGTTGTGCATGATACGCATCGATTGGTAGAAGGTCCCGCGAACCGTCGACTGCTGCAAAGGCACGCTGACAAGCGGAGTGGTACGTGAGCATGCTCCATGCATCCTCGAGACAGCCTCGAACGACGAGCTTTCGTAACATGGTCCAATAGGCATGTTGCTCTTCTGGGTGGCGAGTATTTTCTAAAATATCGTTAATATCCAACGTATCCATGTGATGAAGTCGAAGGTAAGGGATGGTATCGGCCATCGTCGGTGTTTGAAGGACGTGGGTTTCAGTCAGATGTGTCACGGCGTACAGCAATTTCAAAAGTTCCAAAGATGCAGCATTCAGAGGATCCTCAACTTCCATCATCTCATCAATACATGAATGCAAGACGCGACGGTAATTCTTCTGGACTGGAGAACTGGTCAGAATTTTCAGCAGAGCCGAGGTTTCGACGGGATGGGCGCCAATCCCGTCGTTGGCGTAAAAATTTGTGAATTCAAGCTTCCCGTCAGAAACGAAGGGCACAAGCAATGATGATGGAGCCTTTGGATCCCATGCCATGGAAGCAACTGATGAAGAAGACGACATGGTTGCACAGCTCGAACGGATCCGAAGAGTGTGTTACTGTACGCCAATCATCTGTTTGCAGCAGTAGCAAGCACCACACCGATTGATAAACTTTCCAGCATACGGTAAATGCGTCGTGTTGACTCGTACTGTGCCTTGTACCAGTAGGGGAGGACGGAGCACTACGCGGATGTACGGCAGTACTACCTGGTACCAGCAGGTACAGTACCCCAAATTCATGAAGCCAAATAAAAAGCAAGACGACGGAGGGCTTGGTACATACAATGCATACATACACCAAGTACGAAAAACTCGATGCTGTCGCCGTGCTAAAAAACGGAGCACTCGGAGTACGACAGCACGATGCGTATACTAATATTTTATCTCCTTCCGTACCAGCAGTACTGCAAGTACCATAGAAAACTCACGGCAAAGTTGATTCTGAAGTTGGGATTGCGAGACCCATCCTTCTTATCCCACTTTAGTCCATTGATGATATTGGTCACAGAAGTCTGATGGCCATAGACAGCATCAATCTTGCCTGTGGAGGTCTCTGCAGTATCCTGTATCCAAATCAATCTTGCTACCAAGTCCCACACTACTACCTTGCATCGGCTGAACCGATTCTTCGAGCAACCTCGCCCACTGTAAGAATTTAATCCAGTGGCTTTCCTGCCACCAATTCCATGATGATGCTCTTGCCACAGGCCAATCCTGACTGTATACTGCATACCCAATAATAGTAGATTTTGAATTGTCACATTCATCGTCCCATGTGCAGGCTGCCTGTCAACCTACTCCATCCACACTAAATGTCCTGATCATATCATTGAAGGCTGTTTCATGATTGCCTGACATTGTCACTGCCATTGGCATGGTTGGATTCAATTCAGGATCATCATCAGCCCGCGAACATGTTCCCATTCCGAATGAATTTCATTTTTGAATTCAACCGGAACGTACTCATCAGCAACCGGCTCATTAATGGTATCTTGCTGGATTAAATGTTGTTTCTTATACTGCTGAATGACAAAACATCGTTTCTTGTCATCAGGTAATGATTTCTGGTACCAGGCTTTTAAGGAAAACAACTTTGTTGCTGTCCAACTCCCATACATTGGTGTCACTATTACTTCCTTTCATGTTACTTGCTGTCATGATTGTTGCCAGCATTCATTGCTACTTCCTGCTCAAGAAGAAGCAGCCCTGTCAAAGTCAGCAACATGTTCCATTTTTCCACCTGTGTGCTTGCTTCCCCTGCTGTTTTGGCTGGCTGGTAGTAGCTTGAAAGGGGAAACAAAAATGTTGAACCAGCGCGCAGCAGTTCCACCACGGTGGGTCTGCCAACTATAGTGTTCCTTTGCTGCCTTCAACATACAACAAACCAGAGTAGTAAGTCAATCAGATGTGAGATGATGTGAATATCTTAGCAGATGCATGCATTCAATGTACTTTGGAACTGAGCTGATGAAGGTGTCTTTTAACCACCGTTTTTGTACTGTTCTTGCAAGCTCTTCTCTCTCCTTCTACTATGCTGCAATAGCTTAACATACTATTATGAGACAATAACAAAAACCCACATTCTGATGCAGACTCCAAATCCAAAAGAGTTGCCGACTTGGAGTCTGACTCCCAAGGGTACAAATACAAGTATCTGGCATACTACCCAGAGTTGGAACCTGAGTCCAAACAAGTCACCAAGTTGCAGTCTGAGTCTGAAGGGTACTACATGTGCAAGTATCTGGAAGCAAGTTCTGCCTTCTCTATCTTCATGTCATCTGCAAGTTGGTATCTTGTGTTGATTTCATCTACCAAGGTGTCGGTTTGCCACCATATGTGATGAAGTCGTGCATCTTGAAATAGTGCATTAAAGCTGCTTCCCACAATTTGATGACGCATGCGTTTTCCGCGGAGCTTCAGCGTGTTTTCGCTCATCATCATCTGAATGGAGGAGAGGTATTCAGTAGCTGCTCCACAGAATAACAAGAATTGGTAAAGCTGTGGGCTGTCATGGTCAATCGATTGCAAAGCAAGTGATGCTGCGTGTACATCAATTTCCAAAGTAGGCGCACTAAATAAATAGCGTACTATGCACGTACAATTCTACCTCAGCCACGTATCAGGTTCGTGCATCCAGCTGTAAGCAGGGCAGAGAGATCGATAGATTTCACTGTTACTACATACTTACCATCTTTGGCGGCCGCCCTCGTACTCCACGTACCTATGCATACTTGGTACCCTGGTACAAGTACTTGTACTGGAGTGCTTGTAGATTGGAGATGAGATCGAGCATGATGCACTTCATGTCTGACGGTGCATGTATGTAGACGTACGTTCATTCTACCTTCGGTAGCTCTAGTAGAGGCCTACACAGGCGAATACTAGTAGACTACTTGTACCGTTCTTATGAATTATGAACTACATGCCCACAAAGCAGTATTGTGCTAAGTACTGTGTATGGAGTTCCATGGAGTACTACTAGCTAGGTGTTAGTTGTTAGTACTCGTACTACACGAACAACATGGTGCAGAGTCTTCCGTACATTGTGTAATGAAACTGCGCCAAGGGCATTCACGCTTTTCGTTTTCATTTTGCCATGTCAGCCGAAGACGCCGTCGCGAAAGCCAAGGCTATTGCCGCCAAATTAAGTGGAGGAGTAGTTGGTGATCCGATACCTACTTCCCTGAATACTCATGATATTGCGAAAGCAGCGCAAGCTGCACTGGCGGGCCTAGATTCATCGGCGGCTGCTGCGAGTAGTGGCACTGGAGGTGCCAAGCGCAAACGATGGGGTGTTGCCCCCGAGAATGAAAGTGATGGTACGACTACTACCGGCAGTACTGCTGATGGGGAGAAACGTGCCAAGCATGAAGCACAAAAGCGCTTGTGGATCAGTACTTCCAACAAGCCTGCTAGTCATTATCGACTCTATTGGGAGTTGCACGGACTCTCCATTGCTCGACAGGTTTCAGCTGGTGAAATATCGTTGAGTTTGGAAGGTAGGGGCAGTTCCCAAACACCCGCGCTACCAGGAATCCCGGAGCAGGTATGTTCAATTACGACGTCATGAGTTGGCGGTATTGTTGTGAATCGTGATCTGACTCGATGCGTTACAGCCACTCCACATTCTGATTGAGGGACCGACAATGGAAGCCTGTGAGAATGCCGAACAGCTAGTTGAGGCTCTCTTCGTTGCTAAAGCAGACCAGGCCGAGACCATGGTGGACGATGCGCCTTCGTCCACGGTTTCGGCTCCTACTGCTGTTAATGGTGCTAGTGCAGTAGTGGATGGGTACAAGCCAGCACCCGTGGCCAGTCTCATTCACAATGCCGGCATGGCGGTCGGAGGTACTCTCTTGGAGGAACAAATTGGTGTCCCGAATGGAATTGTCGGTTTCATTATTGGGAGAGGAGGTGAATCCATTGCGTCTATGCAAGCGAGAACCGGGTGCAAGGTTCAGATTCAAAAAGAAAATGAGATGCAACCAGGTCAGACGCAGCGTGTCATTACCCTTCAAGCTGCCACCAAGGAGGCAATTGATCAGTGTCGATCAATTATTCAAAGCATGGTAAACGAGCGAACGCAGACCACCTCTAGAGACTTGCCCTCTGAAAATAACTCCCAAGAGTCTAGGCTTCAAGAAGCAGTTCAGGCTGGTCACGTTGTTGTCACTGTGGCTGTCCCAGATACCGATGTGGGACTTATCATTGGCAAGGCTGGATCTACGATCAAGGGTATTCAGGATCGTAGTGGTGCCAACATTCAAATCCCTCAAAGCGGTGATGTTGGCAACCCGAACATTCGAACTGTGGCTATCACTCATCCACACGTAGAAGGAGCTAGATTGGCCAAGCAGATGATCGAAGATATCTTGGGTTCAAAGCGAAATCAGGCTCCACATATTACAATCCAGGTGGAAATTCCTGACAAAGGTGAGTTTGGCTGGTGCAAAGGCGCATGCAGCATACCTATTTTGTAGCTAACGCTGATTTTTTCAGATGTTGGAATGTGCATCGGTCGTGCTGGATGTGTTATTCGGGAGATGCAGAACCAGTCGGGTACCAAGATCCAGATTCCATCCTTTTCGACCCCAGGCATGCTCACTCGTATTGCAACCGTGACTGGGCCTGCCGATGGATGTGAACGCGTCAAGCAAATGATTGAGCGTATTGTGCTGGAACAGTCATCCCAATCGGTAATGTCTGGGACGGGACCCCAAGCTCATGATCAGTACGGCCATGGATATGCTGGAGCGGGGCAGCAATACGGACAAGGGATGGGCGGGTATGACGTTGGCGGTGGTGGTGCTTATGGCGCTGTGCAGCAACAAGGGTATGGTGATCAACAGTCTCAGGTTGGAAGTCAAGATTATTCAAAGGAGTGGGCAGCATACTATGCAGCGCAGGCAGATGCAACTGCTCAGAGCAATCACGGGGTAGTCGATGCTCAAGTTGTTTCCCATGCAGCTCCAGTTGCGGCTCCGGCGCCAGCTCAAGCTCAGACAACGCTGGATACATACCATGAGGAATTCTTTCGCTATGCCTACTACTACGGCGAAGAGGCGGCTAGAGCTTATTACGGAGCTTGGAGTCCTCCGCTCGGAACTCCAAATCCATACGGTGTTAATCCGAATGGTATTACACCTGCTCCGGCACCAGCTCCAGCTTACGAGGATCCTGTTCAACAGGCTCCAGCGCCAGCGGCCGCCAGTTATGTGTCAGCACCGGCGACCGCCAGTCAGGTGTCTGCGCCGGTGGCTATGCCGGTGAATGTGAGAGACTCGGGTCGCCGTGGAGTTTCAAACCTTCCCGCCTGGATGACGAAGGGTTGAAAAGGTATATTTGGCCTTGCTGTGTGTTTAAATGACCTCACAACTTTCGTTTTCCGGCGAGCGTGACAATCTAACCAATGGGAATATTCATGTAATGCAATTTAACTTTCTCCTATTCGCGTTTGAATCTAACAGCCCCGTATGCTCCTGAGTACCTCCGAACAGAGTCGAGCCAAGCGCAACATTGCTGACCGTTGTAAGTATGTGTGTGTACTTTCAATGGTGTCAATTGATGTCTGTTTCATGTAGTCTGGCGATCACAAATCTGCCGCGCCATGTAGTGATCGGGTATCACATGCCTTTCGGATGATGTTCCAATATGGTTGGTTTGATGGTGGCATCGAATCGAACAACGAGCACACTCTTTTCACGATCCATGCCGCAAATCTGTCTCCTCGGTCAATTGCTGGAAAATAGCGTCGAGTTGCGTTGGCGTTTTCTGCGTCTCACTGAGGTTGTTGTCGACGGGATCACTCGAGCCGTCTTCTTCGACATTAACCACAAGCGTTGGTCGTACAAGTAAATCAAAAATATAACCACTATCCTTGCAACCCCGAAAGGAGCCATTGCTTTCCTACTTCTTCACCATTCTCGGGCCATCCAGCAATGCCGCGAAATCATTCGTCCTCGGCTTCGCTCATACGCATACGTTTTGCGGCAACGTGGGATCCTTTGTCGTCGTGCAATCGATCAATTTCCTGATCATGAGTTCCGGATGCTTCGTCTTCTTCAAAGCCGCTGTCTTTCTGCAAACTAGATTCAATGCCAACGTCTGAACTTTCATCATGGCTGTCCTCTTCTTCCACTTCGTCGTCATGTTTTCTTTCCTCTCCCTTTGAATCTTCTTCTTCTGAACCGTCGTCCTCAGCCTAGGAAAACATAGTAGACATTGCAAGAGGGAAACACGTGAATCGACGCCAAGAAAGCAAACTTGAGCACACTGTGTGACCTACCTCCCCAGCCTCATCATCTTCATCGTCTCTTCTTCGTCATTCTCTGGCGGTTCGTCTTTTGTGTCGTCCCGTTCCTCGTCGCTATCATCATCCTCATCCTAGATTGTCGCATCGAAGCGAGGTCAGAATGCAAATCAAGTCCATGAAAATCATAAACTACTTCCGAACGTACCTCATCAGCGCCTGACGGCTCCGGTACTCCCAGTTCTTCCAGAGAGGGCAAATTCCATCTAACGAACCTTCCCACAGGAGCATTGCGCCTGTACCCAGCTTTCCACAAACACTTTGTGACATTGGCCTGATACGACTTGAGCTCCATTTTGTTCATTACGTGCTTTACCCACTCACTGTACCGTTTCGAATCCTTGATCCAATCCATAACTTCTGACCGAGAAACTCCATTTTCCGCTTTTGCCAATCTCTGGATCTTCTTGCTCCTCGCCGCGTCCAAACATGCATGTAAAGTAATTGCCCCACCAATCATCTGATGACGTCGCTCCCATTGGTTGTTTTCAATCGCATCGAAGAACCACTGAAGCAACTGTTGAGTGGATGCCTTGTCGAGATGTTCTGCGAGGACGGATCCGGCCTTGCTTCCTCCAGCATTTCCACCGCCGGCAGAAGCACTGGGTGCACTCTTTGCCTTTTGCCCGGGAAGAGGCACAGTCATGACTTTCTGTGTCGCATCTTCAGGAAGCAAGAATAATAGACTATAGGAGTTCATCTTGATGGAACTTCCGGATTCCAACAAGGCAACATCTCCCTGATCCAATCGTTGACCATCGACAAAAATGCGATTCTTACCTAAACACTCTATAGCATAAAATCTGGCGGTCGCGATTGAAAAAAGTGAGATGCCGATAGTAAGGATGCGACGCACGAGCGCTTCATGTGTCAATCATGTGTGACTTGACAAACGTACCCCATCTCAGGAAGTAGTTCATGCTGATTCGGGCGGATGACTTCTTTCACTCCCCCTTTTGGTGGAGGTTGATAGATAAGCTTATCCGACGATCCATTTTGAACGATTCTACCACCCAAACGATCACGCCAAAAGATGACAGCCTGACTACGCGATAGCACCTTCCGAGTTCCCAATCCAAAAAAGTTCTTGTCCTTCGTGTCATGAGAACGACCCAACGTTGCGGGCAAGCGAGTGATTGGAATGGACAGCACTTGTTTCTGAGTGAAGTCTTCGGGATCCTAGATCCGTTGCGTGGGGAGATGCATCATCAAGGTTTAGCGTTTTTATATGGACGACAAGCATAAATCACATGACCAAACAACGTTCGTCTTGACGACATCGTTGAAGCTTTTTTGACTGTCGCGATAGCGCTCATATGAACATAATCGAATGCCCTACAGGTACACACAGATTGATGAGACCAATACAGCAGTCGGCTTACCTCAAAAAAGACTCCAGTCAAAAGAGCAAAGGCGTCCAATGCAATAGTACCCCCTAGCATCTCCTTGTCCTGCGAGTCCGCAACATCTTGCTCATCGAGTTCCTCCTCATCCTCCTCGTCCTCATCATCAATACCTTCAACCAGGTCCTCATCTTCATTCCCAACATCCGAACGATTCTCATCATCACGTCCATTCTTGTCGTCGTCATCGTCATCACCATCGTCATCGTCATTATCGGCGTCAGGCGCATTGTCACTTTCGAATTCAGAGTCATGGTCATCTTCATCGGCTACTCCACCATGATTTCTCAGTTGATCAGGATCATCGGAATCGGCGCCCTCGTGCAGTGTCATGCTTGCGTGATGGAATGGAACTGGAGCACTTGGGAGAGGCAATGTGCTCTCCTCTCTCTGTTGTCGGTGATCTTTTGATGTGTTGAAATGTACTGGAGTACTGGAGTACTCCAGTACTGTTTAGGATCACATCTCGATAGCCGAATCGTAATTCAGTACCAGGCGGCAGGTAGTAGTACTCCAGTACTCCAGTACGTACCCAGACTTACAGTACGGATACACAGTAGGACATACGGTCGTTGGATTCACCAGTACTGGTATAGTACGCTGCAGCACGGGTGGCAGCAACGATACCCATTGTATGATCCGACGGTACTACTACCGGTAGTGTCTCTGGTCTACCGTAGAAAGTTGCGACGTTGCGACTTGCGACGCGACAAGGACCCTGCCACCTGCCAGCCCGCCAACCGCCATACCGCTATGCTTCGTAACTTCGTAACACATGACAGTCTTCTCTTCATTGACAATCGACTTTCAGTATTCATTCAGTATTCACCCGTTCTAATTGAACACGTCCCTGTCCTCAGACCTCAGATACATCAATCAACACACTCCAGTACATCACCACTACAGCCATGAACGGTCTGACGCTCTTACTCTCGTTCATCTGTGTTGCAATATCCTTTGCTCAATATGGCACAATTGAAGGCACCTTGCGTCTACCTGATGAAATGCCCGTGAACAGCACCAAGATTGCGCTCAACAATGGTGAAAAAATCACCTACAGCAGACTGGATGGCAGCTTTGCATTCTACAATGTTCCTCCTGGCATCCATTTGCTCGACGTCCATTCTCATCAACTTCACTTTAGCCAAGTCAAGGTGCAGCTCCTACCAGACGCCATGGACAGTCCCAAGTGTATTGAATACGCATACCCAGGAGCCCCAAAGAATGTGATTCAACACCCCATCCATCTCAAGGCCCACGCCAAGTATGAATACTTTCAGCCAAAACAAGGATTCTCTCCAACAATGTTGTTGAAGAATCCAATGATGCTCATGATGTTAGTTTCCATTGGTATGATGTTCTTAATGCCCAAAATGATGGAAAATCTGGAACCCGAAGAACGGGAACGGATGCAGAAACAAATGGCAGCCCAACAAGATCCTTCCAAAATGTTGAGCAATTTGTGGCAAGATCTTTCTGGTGCTGGTGCTGCTGAACCAGCAGCAGCTGTGAATGCCGCCAAAAGCAAGGGTGGGAACCGATCAAAGTAAGGATGTGAATAGAATGACACGTCAATAGTACTTTGAGGATCACTCTCTAGTATAGGGATCTCTACTAGCTTAGAGCACTCCAGCACTCGGTAATACTCCAGTACTCAGAATACAATCATTTTCAAACATGATATAATAATCGATCCTTATTCATCAAAGATTGTAAATTTAACATGCTTGCAGAGCGGAATATCCAAAAGCGCCAACTCCAATCCCTGTTGCAACTTATTGGGGCCCTTGAATTTGAGTTCCACCTCGCCGATCGGGTCAACGCGGACTAATTCGTAGTTGCCACCCATGGCAGAAATCGCCGGCCCAATCCGATTAATTTCCAACATCACCATGTCCACGGTCAGCTCTGATGGCTTTTCGACGCCACCATCAATCTGAATCACTTGGCCCAGATTGGGAAAGTTCTCCTTCAAGACGCGTTCAATGCCCATTTGCATCGTGACGGTCGAACTGAGTACAAATAATACAAAATGATGAATTATTTGCGTAGAATATGTTGACAAGAGAAGGAGAAGGACAATGGGATGAGGCTTGCAAAGGAATTGCACGATGCGCAGGAAACAGCAAGCCAACGTGTGTGGCACCAGAGCACATTTTGGCGCAGAGTCAGCGATATCCGCTTACCTTGGACAAGATCCACAAGCACCTTCCAATTTGAGGTAGACGTTTCTACTAGATTCGTCAACACGATCAACTGACACATTGCCACCGTCGGCAATCAAGTATGGTCTTACTTCATCTAGGACCAGATTGACTGACTCTGAAGTAAATGGAAGATTTCGATTTTCGATTCCGGCAGCTCCCTCAGCAAAGGGAGAAATAACTGTATCAGTAGCCGTTGTCGAGGTGCCCTTCTGAAGCGATGGAGGTGGAGGCATCATCATATCAACATCATCATCCTCGTCATCATCATCCTCGTCGTCAAAAGCACTCAACGCATTCATTTGTGCTTGACGAAGCATGGCATCGGGGTCCACAACGGGAGCCTTGATAACTCCCCCTGCTGCTTGTACAGACTCGCGCCATTCAGCTGCAACATCTTCCATGGCATCACGTTGTGGGAACACAAAGGACAGAGCCCGGACATGGGCTGCACCGTCAAGGACCGTGTTCTCGTCAAGCTCTGCTGCTAAATCCAATGTTGTTGCGACGTATTTAACATGCTCCCATCCACTTGTACCCTTTTATAATCCGACGATAAGAGAGCATAGACTGCAGCGATTGTATGCCCTTCGAGTCCCTTTTGTAGGACTTTGATGGGAAGTACTGTTTTCCCATTCAGGATCGGTGGCGGACCGATTGGTGCGTCTTGTTGTTGCTGTTGCGGTACCTTGGCGGAATTGCTACCACTACTGCTACTCGATGCGTACAGACCCGAGTTGCTGGTTCGTCCAGCACATGACGATCTTCTTGTGTGCGACACACTCGTCACCGGAGCGATCTGAAATGCATTGCCACCGCTCAGAATTGTCAACAGACTCAGGCAGAGCAGCAACGAAACACTAGCAACACATATAATAGTTCTCATAATGCTGAATATGATGATGCTGGTATAATTGGTGATGTGAGACTCTGTATGCTGCTAAAAGTTCGTCGATTGGGTTCACAATCATCAACAATGATAAGGACAACGACGGATTTTTGGTGTGATGCGGGAACTTGAATGAGATGTTTGTGTGCTGGTCGACGTCGTGACGTCATTTTTTGCCTGTGGCGTAGTGTCATCTGTCATCTAATATGGACCCAACATGTACGTACAGCATGTACAGTACATAGTACATAGTACATATATGCATACAGTTTTGGGAATTTGCTATTACCGTACCGTAGTACTGTTCGCCACGGACCACGGTCAACGGTGTTGGGGTGTGCGGAGTGGGGAGTGGGAAGTGGGAACTCATGTAGAGGAGTTCTTTTTGATACGCATCGAAAACGTGGATCTTGCATCTATCTTTGCAGGACTCGAATGGAACCCTTGAATCACGAAACGCGCTGCTTCAAGGTCGTGCAGAGCTCGGAGTGCAGTATTGTTCCATTTGTACTACATCTCTAAACGTACCTTGATCTCACAAGATCACAAAACCACACGGTGACAACTCCCGAAACGAGCCCAAACGCTCATAGAAAGAATTGCATTTCCACAGCCGAACGTTTACAAATTGAAAGATGAATGCGAACCAAATCGATTTCCTGCAGAAGCAGGGCTTTCCATCGGGAATGATACAATCCATCTCTTCGCAGAAACATGCATTTCCCCTTCGAGTTTGGATTCTTGACAATTCTCATTACATGAATGTCAAAGACGCCCATGTCATGCGTGGCAACTACCAATACTTCGATGCGACAAGGTGGGAAGAACTTCAGGACTGTGTCGCCTATCACGCGCATTTTGCAGCCACGTTTGCTCTACCAGTTCGCTTTGCCCTGGTCAACGATCCTCACGTATCAGGAGTACCTCAATACTTTAGTTTGAACCAAACTGGGAATCTTCCTCTCGAACAACAGACGCTGCAACGCGTCATGACCAACACCAGACCAAATGGTCCAACGTTACTCACAAAGCAAATCCTCGTTCTCAGGGATTACATTGCATCCATTGCTCCCAAACTAAAGGAGAACAATCAAACAGTCTCCGTTATTATCGCTACCCAGGGTCTACCAACCGATGAGAACAATGCATCTCCACCAAACGTTCTACGAGACTTTGTTGAAGCACTCCGGTCCTTGGAAACCTTACCAGTCTGGGTCGTCATGCGCCTTGCACTGACGACGAGAAGGTATTTGAATTTTACAATTCCATGGACTATGAATCCAACTTGCCACGCACTGATGTGTTGGATGACTTTATGGGAGAAGCTGTGGAAGTGTATTTGCGCAATCCGTGGTTGACGTATGGTATTCCGCTGCATCGGTATCGTGAAATGGGAATCCGTATCAACGTTTTGGATAGCCTTGATGAACGAGCCCTGACGCCACATGAAATCCGAGATTTGTGTTTGTTTCTCTTTCATCCAGCCCAACAACCTCCAGTTCAATATCCAGATCCCATTCTAGATTGGAATGGGTTTTTACAAGTCGTATCGCAAGTCATGGCAAGAGAACAGCTACAATGGAATCCAGTGACCAAATCGGTCACACCGTGGTTCAACTTGAACCTCTTGCATTCGTTGTATGGTGCTCCAGCGATGCCTACCAGCAGCACACCAAGTGCCACGACTCCCCAGCAGCAGCACCAGCATCAGGGACAGCAACAAAAACCGCAACACCAATACCAATACCAAGCGGGGAACGCACCATCGCAGCAACCCATCCATCAACAGCCACAACAACCGCAGAAAATGACACCCGCGCAGCCTTCGGGAATGGCATTGTCAACCAAGATTCAAGATCCCGCGAAGCTCAATCATTATATTACCGTGACATGGGCCAAGCAGCCACCACGGTATGATTCCACCAAACCGATTGCAGAATTACTTGGAACGGTCGATTCGACCTTTTCTTTAGTGGATCATCATGAGTACTTTCAAGAAAAGTTTACTCCATTTTCAAAAGAAGCATTGTCATCGGGTGGGGAAGCTGTCTTGAAACGAGGTACGTGCTGGAAATATATCGTGTTGTCCCCTATCGACCTAAGGGACAGAGTAGTAGTACTAGGTGTTGTTGTTCCCGTTCTCACCATACTCGCCGCCGTCGAACACAGCCGTACGAAAACTGAAATTCTTCCTCCATCCCGACAAAATCCCAAGGACATTCAATGCGCAACAGACATTGCTATGCAGGACTCTGTGGGACGTTACTGCCGAGGCATGGGAAGCCCACACTAAAACGCATAACCCTTCTGGCTGAATTTAGATCACTGTTGCATGTTATGAACTAACTCTCTAGTAGATCATCTCTTGGGTTATATTGTTACTACTCTGTTATATGGAGAATCATGATGTGGATAAGTCGCAGGTCAACCTCTATCGTGTACTCGAAGTAGTCGTACGCTCCGTAGAATTTCAAGCTACAAGCAGTGGGAGTATCATAGTGTGGTCGGAGCTCCTAGTGTTTCGAACGCTCCTACCGGTAGTACCCTACTAGCATACGACGTGCTAGTACGTTGTACCAGTAGGGTAGGACAGGACGATAGGACTGTATCTGATATACGCGTACGTGAAACGCGAATCACGGCATCACAACATCACAACTCAGAACATCACAACATAACGGCGTGGATCGGATGGATTTCCCACAAAAACCCAATGCTCTTTTCAGCAGGAGCGCTCGTATCCATGACCTTGATGGCTACCGGAAGCAGTCCTTCAAACTCGTCAACGTCAGGACTTCCTGAGATAGTGAGATCTCTTGGAGGAACAGTAGAGCTGTCAAACGCAAGCATTCATAAGACCAAGTTGGTCGTCCATTTTGACATCAACGAAACTGTCTTGGTGGGCGACGAAGCTGGAGGCGATACCCGTGAAGACTCACTCAACAAAATTCTAGCCAAGTCGGCATTTGTGAAGATTCCTAATGGGAGCTTGGAAATGGGCAAGTCCATGGATAATAGTGACACAATTGTTCCGATTCATTGGTGGGACGGCAGCTTGATTGGCGAGTCCGACGACGAGGTTCCTCCCCTATACACTGGATGGGACTGGCCTGAAGGTTGTTGTCCTTACTATCGGACCGCATTCAAGAAGCTCTCCAAACAATTCGTCTACAATCACGGTAAACCCTACCAGGCACTCTATCACGAAATGCAACGACGGGTTGCCTTTCATCACCCCAACAAGGACAATCTACCCGAGATTCTCTCGCACCTACTACCTGCACTGTTTGATACCATCCAGAGTTTGACAGAACGATCGCAACCAGTACGATTTGTCTTTCGCACGTTCGGGACGGACTTGCCCGACATTGCGGAAGCCGTGACAGCATTCAGTCAGGGACTACACCCAGACTACCCCACCTTTGTCCGTCCACATTTGGAGCTTCCGCGGGAATTACTTTTTCGGGCACGTTGGAAGTATGATGGTGATAATAATGAGGGGACTTATTGTTTACTCAAGTACGATGATCCAGAGACGGTTGTGGCGACCGGGGATGCCGAAATTGTTGAATTTCTCGGTTCGCTGCCAATGTGTGGCATCAATGACGACTATGAGTTTTGGGCAGGCAACGAATGGGAGCCGTGGGCTGGTAAACCCGTATGGGTACCATCGACGTCATCAACATCATCTGCAGAACACCACATTCTTCTTGATGACAACATTCACAATTTGGAGAGTGATTCTATCGCTTCTGTGAGACGCATACAAGACGACGGCACGTATCGATTGTTGTCCGGACAAGAGATTCAAGAAATGCAGGGTGTTCATTTGATTCGTGTGCCCACTATTGAACCCATATTGAATCGACAATGGTTCGTGGAACAAATTGACAGGGCGCAAGCAAAATTCGCTGCCCACTACGAACAATGACAACATGAAGACTCGAACACTTAGGCATTCAAGGAGGTTTCATTCAACGAGGCTTCGCCTTGATACTGTCGGGTCCTTTGATTTGATGAAGCAATAAAGCAAATTTAGTATCATTCCGTATAGAAACATTTTGCTCCGATGCGTTGTTGACAACCTCTAGCACAGCCGGAGTTGGAGTCACGGCTCCGGTCTCCACTGTTTGCTGCGCCATTTCAGAAATGGCCGCATTCGTATTCTCATTTGAGATTGCCTCCTTGCGATCTCTTTTCTTTGCATTCCAGCAACAGAAAAAAGCTGTCTTCATGGATTTCCTTCGAGAACGCCGGAAACAGCAAGAAGCACTATGTCGTTTTAATGACCGTACTCGTACTAATCTGAGTTCCTTGGCTTAAAAGGATCCGGAAGTGCACGCTTCTTTCTTTCTCGTTATGAGGAAGTGCAAATAGTGCTGACACTAATGGTGTCACCGCGTGTGGATGCCATATATCATCAACGCCACTGGCGTCAGTCCACCTATACCGCGGGGGATCCAGGGGCGCTGAATTGTTGGGAATCTCCACATCTAGTAGGGGCCGTCGTAAAACGCGTTTCTGCTTCAGCTGCTTCTACTGCTCTTCACTTTTCCTCGCTCCGTGCACGGCTGTATCCGGATCCACGGAATAACGATGCTGTGGCTCATACAAACAGAAGCTACTTACTATGTGAGCGAGCAAAGCCTAGCATGGAGCGTTCAAAATCGGTTGAAACAACAGAAATGGGTCTTTTACGAATGTTAAACAATGATTTAGGCGGGCTCTTGATATCGGCAAAGTGTGCCTTTTGGAACTGACTTTTCACCATTGTCAAAAGTGAAGTCACAGGTTGTGACCAGAATATCTCCTTTTTGCCAATACTCCGACGGCAGGCATTTCTGCAAACTGGTTTGGATAGTCTGCAATTCGCCAATGCTCTTGCCCCAATCAACTACCCACATGCTATTGCTCTCTAGTAGGGACTTCAGTGTTCCGACTGTCCCCTTCGCAACCCGCTTGCCGGACGGCGTTGAAAGATCATGCTTGGCTTTGACAGCGTCGCTTGTGAGAAAATACTCCATTGGCTCGCATTTCTCAAACTGCTGTTTCCTAGCGTATAGTTCACCGGCCCCGTCCCACCATTGAACAAGCCACAAGTCATCGTCCTTGCTTTTGAGGGTCCCAAGTGTACCCTTGGCCACTCTCTTTCCCAAGGACGACCACGAAAGATCGGAGTTGGCCTTGACAATGTCGGATGCAACAATGTACTCCGAGGGTTCGCATTTCTGCAGCCTGGTTTGATGTGCGTGAAGTTCGCCGATGCCCTGCCACCATTCAACCACCCACAAGCCATTGCTCTCTAAGGACTTGAGCGTTCCGAGTGTCCCTCTGCCAACCCTCTTCCCTGACGACCACGAAAGATCATCCTTGGCTTTTACAATGTCACCATTTGAAAAGAATGACATCGCATCGCACTTTGCAAGTCCACTGTCCGGGAGCTTCGCCATACCTACGCTGTCACGCAGCGACGATTGGCACCATTCTACGTTGGAAAATGTAGCAGTAGTAGTTGAAATGGTATTGCTTGTTGGTCTTGTACTCAAAGCGTTGTTGAGGTTCTGTGCAGCTCTCGCAGCTTGAACGGTCGATGTCAAAATGGCCACGCCCTCGCCGCCATCAATCGCTCCATCTTCCACAGCTCCGCGATGGTGTCCCCAAGCTCGAACATTTGAAAGCCGTAGGCCACAGCGCCAATAAACAAATCCATGATGACGATCGATTTCAACAAGTTGGGTCGTTGCTTTTGTTTGGTATTCTTTTAATATTGTGATGAGAGGAGCGACTAAATCTCTACTCACAGATACATCGTGACAGTGCACAGAGCACGCGTTGATCCATTGCGACTTGGCGAGTCGTGCCTCGACTGCAAAAACGCCGTCTGGGCGAGTCGGGAGTCAGGAGTCGCGAGTCGCGAGTCGCGAGTCACACTTTCCCAGGCTCCACGAGTCCAGCGGGCGTGTGTATGATAGTATGCCTATAGGCGAGTGTGAGCGGGTCAACTTGCAGAGAGTTGAGAATGCGAGGTTCACTGGCGTCTGGCGGCTGGCGGACTGCCGGGAGAATGGCAATTTCTATCGGCCAACAGACAGACACAGCCAGATTCATCAATAGACTACTATCAAGCAACCTCAATGCAACTCCCAATGTTGTTCTCATCTTAATAGTGTATGCTGAGGGCATGGTGTATTGTTTAGTTGGCTACACCTCTGCTGTTTGGTATGCCTCAGTGGTGAGATGAAGTGTTCAATCTCCTAGAAAAGCTGAAAACTTATAAATTCACAATCCTATCCTTTGCGGTCATGTGGGTGAGCCATGGAGAGCTACAAGCTGGCACTTGGTGAAGCACTCGAATGTGTTCTTGCTATGTTTCTAATTCAAATTTATTCATGTACCAGCGCATAGAACAATTCTGACAACCGCTCCAAATCTGAAGATTGTTCTATTCAAATCTTATGAAATGCTTCCCAAGGCCAGAATTTTTTTGATGAAGCCCTATTCCCAATGCATGAGCCTGCCCTTCTTGATCTTATGCATGGTCTATCATCCAGCTGCGGGTATGAATTCCAAGACGGCCCTCCCCAGGCATGGCGCAAAAATCTGCACGACACCGTTAATGACGACATTTACCATTTGGAGAATTATTCTATAGCATCTGTGAGACATGAACAGGATGACGGCACGTGTAGTTTTCTGTGTAGAAGAGAGATATGAAAAGAAATGCAATGCCTTCATTTGAGTCGTGTGCGTTCTATTGAGCCTGCAGGGAATTAGCATTGTTTCGTGGAGGAAAGTGACAGGGCACAAGCAAAACTTGCTGCCCAATACGAACAAGGACAAAAAGACGATTCGGACACTGAGGCATTCAACGATGTTTACGCTTTTTTTATGAAAGGTTGAGTCGCCATCTTGATACCTTTGGGTTTTTGTGATTTATTGAAGCGATACAGCAACGCAGTATCGAGCTGCTGCACCTCCACGGAATGCCACTGACGATTCGGGTCTTCTCGCAAGTCTTCGTTCGGTATCAGCTTGGGCAACAGATACGCTGGGTGAGAAAAGCTGAATATGCACAAGATTCCATTTGGTCTCAGCACGCGATGAGTACTTCTCATTATGTCTTGTATTTTTTCATGTTCATCGCCTAGGAAGAGTGTATCCATCAATCCTTTATCGATTACGGCGTTCATCGTTCCGGAGTCGAAGGCTGACAGAACGACAGCATCGTCTTCGACACATTGCATTACTGTTTTGTCCAAAGAAGTACATCGCTTGGAAAGGTCTAGGATTGCCTTCGAGACGACATCCACTTGGACGATCCCTTTCCATCCCTGCGTCGCCATGTCTTCTCCCAATCTGGAATAGCCAGAACCCAGAATCATGATTGATCTGCCCTCCTCGTTCGGATGCACACCAATGGTATTCGCGAACGTAGTTGTCGCCGTCTCTGACAACGAATTATCCTTGATAGATCGCAATTGAT
The DNA here is from genome assembly GCA_022925895.1 of Fragilaria crotonensis. Taxonomy (NCBI): domain Eukaryota; phylum Bacillariophyta; class Fragilariophyceae; order Fragilariales; family Fragilariaceae; genus Fragilaria; species Fragilaria crotonensis. Next base: position 57,732 of record JAKSYS010000218.1, on the reverse strand, counting down.
ACTCGTACTCCATCAAGTCCTTTTGTAGTGTCAGCTCTCCCCATTCAACAACTGTCGAGGGATCACAATCACGAAATACCGAATTCCAAAATGACGTCAAACCAAAGGGTGGACTCGGTAGGCGGAAGTATCCCCCAACTTTGCCCTTGATCCCATCAATGACACGACGGGTCGTCAGAGACATGCTAGTAGTAGTAGCAGTATATAACACGCAGACGAGCAGTCAGACTCTGTCTCCAACGCGGTAGACTAGAGTCAAGATTGTCTATACCCAATGTAAGCAATAAGCACACACTGAAATTGATCGCCAGTTCCACAATGATCTTGAATCGGTTCGATCGCGGTGTGCATGTATTGATGTATTGCGAATCTCATACATCCGATTCCGTCGACTTGACCGGAGACTGGAGTGGTACTGTAGTGATCTACTGGAGTACTGAAATAGTAGGTACTGGACACCGAACCGAAGAGTGTTTTCTATGAGGGGATCGAAGGGGCTTTCGCAATATGCATACTCATGACTCAGGAACTCATAAATCACGATGCTACAACCTAATGTGGACGCTCGAGCGAATCGGACCTCTAGAGAAACACCTGGACATGGTTGTCAATAATCCCATCAGAAACGATCAAGTGACTCTGCTCGCAAAGTCTATCTAAAGACGAAGTTCAAGGCTGACAGTACCGAAGGGCTCTATTTCATATCGGTATCAATGACGCCAAACTTTGTGCGGGATCCCGTCAAGGAAACGTGTGGAGGGTGTTTATTATATAAAATTACATCGTGGACGAAAGGGACGCTAGAGTCGTTGCGTCTGTTGCTTTCCACCAGTTAATACTGCCCGAAAGTCGTCGAGCCAATCGTAACGTTACCCACACATTCAGTGGTATATTGCTTGTCGGTGGATGGTGATAGTAGGATTGCTTTGACTGATGCTAGGTTCTCGCTCAGAATACTTCAGAGTGCATCCATCCGATATCTCGTAAAAAGAGAAAAACGGCAGTTTTTCCTGAACTTGAGCAGAAAAACAGCGGGATCTGCTTTGCCTGAGAATGAGCGAATACAACACGAACGCGACAAGTACACTGGGATAGAGAATTCACCTCACGGTTTTAATCCCACAATCCGATATACATGCGACACGAAAGTTCATCATCATGGCGACAATTCCTTGGTCGGTTGTTCTTATTGTTGTTCAGCCTCCGCTTTAGATGCTTCGTGAATTGCCATATACTTGTCCCGACAAGTTTTCCAATCATCAATAAAGGCCTGACACAGCTTTTCCTTGTGATCGCGCTTCGCCATGCACCATTGAATGGCGCATGCTTTGTCGGCACATTCGGGTGGTGAACCATTTTCAGTGGTTCCACCCTTTCGACCCTTTCCTGTGTAGACAAATGGCATTGTTGTTCCTGATAGAGGATTATTTCAACTGTGTCAATGTCAAGGCAAACGAGGTAGGTAAAGAGAACGGAGGAGCACAAAACGCGAGATGGTGCTGAAGTTTGATGTGGTTGTTCATGGAAACTCGAGGCGTATTGCAGAGTCGATGACGCGGTGTAGTGTTACGTACATGCAGATTTGCTCATCCATGTATGACATACCAGGTACATACAGTACATCTGTATCGCTGCGGACAAACAGACAAAGGGCGTCGGAAGCACTCCGAGTTTTTCGTATGTCCTGACTTTCAAAAGGTACTGTACTAGTACTGAGTATATGCATACTTGAATTATACGGGATACGGGTGGAGGGAAACGGTGCCACAGGCCACAGGCAAGAATATTGCAGATTGCAGCAGTATATTGCTGAATCCTGAACATTTTACGAGCTCGTCAAACATCAGTGATCAGCAAATTTTCTAACTCAGTATTTCTCATCTTCTCCTCCAAGATTGAGTAGGGGGGTCTACTTGAAACGGATCCGTTGCAACTTGTATCTACAAATAGACCCTACTCGTCATTCCAGTCTAGGCTGTGCCTCATGACGGAGTCGTTGTGCTGCCGACTACCTGTACGATACCGGTTGCTAACAAAGGTGGTCGCAATGCCCAATATCGATTGTACTGGAGTAGCAACTCAACAAAAACAATACACTACCAGCAGTAGATGGATTAAACGTTAACACACACGAGCTGTTTTGAACAGTTGTCGTGCTTCCACTATTCGTCTGTTTGTGACTAATGTGCGTGGATTGAAGTGCAACTGCATATCAAGTAACTTTTTCACCTCTTTACTCCTGATACTTCTGTGAGAATCTCGCTGGTTCGCTTGCCTTGACCTTGAGAGTCGGGACTGTAGCAAGCATATCATTCGCAAGCAAACCAAGGACTCCATCCACAGTGAGGTTAAGCATGTCCTTCATGCTGACAAGAGTTGCAGCCTCGGTCTCAAAGGCAAATATAGTTTCCTCGACCTTGAGTTTCGCCTGGGTCAAAGTCACATTGGCGTCATTCATGGCGGTATTCATAATCTTTCGCGCCTCCTCTTTGGAAGTCAGGAGGGCTGTCTGTGCTTTTGTCACTTCCTGGGAGCGTTGGTTGATGGCCAGAGCGATATCTTCGTTCGCCGCTTGCTTCTCCGCGACAGCCGTGCTGTATCGCTCGGGAAGGCCCACATTCTTCAGTTGAAGGGAAATAGCCTTGGCATACATACCGCTCGCGCCAGATCCATCTTCTCCCTCGAGCTTGATGCGCATATTGTCTTCCATAGTCTGTTGAATCATGCCCCTTTCGTTTTGGTAGTCGGTGATGTTGTAGTCGGAGCATGCATGAAAGATAGCGCTCATGGCAGCCGATTCCACTAAAGCAGCCCACCTCTCGAAATTACGGTATTTGAGAACCGCCGCGAGAAGCCACTGCTCGGGCATTTGGAACTGATACGTAGCAACAAAAGCTACGGCAAGCCCATCTCTGGAGAGGCAGGTATCTGCTACATCTTGCGTGATGTACGTCGAAGGGAACTTGATAAACTCAAATCTGATGGGTGAGACGAATCGGTTAGAAACAACGAATCCGAATCGATATACAACCATGCGACCATCAAACTCACCCAGGTGGTCCAACATGAAGTACTCCACTTTGAATAGCGTCGTTGAGCTGCTTGGTATGGACGTCGTATTCGACACCGTATTCTGTACTTTCGACCTGTTTGATGCTGACGCCGAGAATAACAGCGACAGAGAGCAACACGCAGAAAATCACAATGCCCCACGTCCAGCGCTTACAGCGGGTGTCACAAAGGTAAACGCGTTCGCGAGGAACGTGCCGTTCAGCATCGACCCTGGGACGGAAGGGCTTAGTGTCAGACCCATCTTCTAGATCACAAAATTCTTTCATGGTAGCGAAAAGTGAGCAGTCTGACGTCGAGATATGGAATCTAGTTCTAGACGTGTTGCCACGACCCAGAAGAAATAGAGTGGACGTAGCAACGCAGCTCTACCCGTAAGAGGATACCTTGAACCTGGTTTTCGTATCTGCTGTGCAAATCGCATACTAGAACGTGTTCGTGTTCTGCCTGACAGGCCTGACTGAAAACTCAGTCGTGCTTACGTTGGTTTGGTTAGCGTGTGTCAGAACTCCCGACTCCCGACTCCCGACTAATGAATCTACCGGTAGTTCTACAAGAAATAGAATGGACGTAGTAACGCAGCTCTATCCGTATGAGGATACTATACCTTGAACCTGGTTTTCGTATCTGCTGTGCAAATCGCATACCAGGACTTGTTCGTGTTCGGCCTGACAGGCCTGACTGAAAACTCAGTCGTGCTTACTTTGGTTTGGTTAGCGTGTGTCATCTCCCGACTCCCGACTAATGGTGGACCACCTCATCTCACTCTTTTGCAGACTTTGATCCCAACAGCTGTCAACATCATGGACCCGAAACTCAGGAACTCCTTAATCTGCCTACTCATCGTGGGCATTCTCCTGACCGTAATTCTCGTTCCATTGGCTTTCTCGTACGTCGAGTACTATGAGTATGCCCTGGTCCGCGACAAGACCACAGGCACCGTCGACAGTAGTCAAGTCTACACGCGAGGGCGTTACACGTTGGGCGTCACCAAAGGTTTTCTCACCTATCAAGCCGATGCTCATCATGAAAGACTTGAAGACCTCACCGTGTTTTCGTCCGGTGACAATAACGAAACCGTGGGTCTCGTGTTCAATATTGATATTGACTTCACTTTTTTCCTCAAGCAAGAAGAAATTAGTGATGTGCACAAAGATCTTGCTTCATCCTACCGCAGCGTGATTGTTTCGAGAGCTACGGATGCTATCAAGAACGAAGCCATCTATATTTCCTTCAATGAGTACTTCCAAGAGCGCAGACGTGTCGAACAGCGTTTTCGCGATGCTGTTCAGAAACGCTGGGAGACTCAACCATCCGTGCACTGCACCCTCGATCAGTTCCATATGGGTGGAATTAGTATCCTCGACTCGGTCGCCAACAAGCAGTTGGATAGTCGGGTCCAAAGCGAAAGCAACGACAAGGAAGCGTTCCTTCAACGCGCTCAGATCGAACGTGAGCAGACTGCCGTTGAAGCGAATAGTATCATGCTGGAGTCGGACAACGTACTTCGCACAGCGAATGCAGAAGCTAGCCTGTTGACGTCTCGAGCCAACTCGACCGCTAAGCAAATGATTACCGAGGCTCAAATCAATGGTACCAAAACTCTCCTACAGGCCGCTGGTATCAGCGATGAGGATCACATGACAGCGATGATGTACATTCGCACACTAGCAAACCGCGCGAGTTTGGACATGGATGTGAGTCCTTTTAACCCGGACAGCGTGATTAGAACTACAGCTGCATAGAAACAGAAAATGTTCTGAAAGAGGATTGCTTCAAGTCGGCACTTAATTATAGTTTTGTGCAATCTCTCAACTCAATCCCATGCCATGTGGCTTGCATCAACGTCGTGAAATATCGGCCGCGGCTCCCCTCTCATTCACAATTTGTGACCCTCAATTCTGCCGCTGATGCTTGTCCGATAACTCCAGTCTAATACACACTTACTGATAGTTGAACTCCGTAACATCTTCATTGGCTGTCACCAGCGTCTCAAACTGTTCGAGAAACGCCATCACTCCAGGACGAGTATACTCGGTATCAATACCGAGTTCCGCATCGGTCTTCTGGAGAAGATCCTTCCACGATTCGGCCAATCCGTCGATCATCGAGAGCATCGCCTCACCATCTTCGTTGTCGTGCAACCACACATCATACGTTTTCACAGTATCCGTAAAAGCAAATAGCATATCAAATTTGTCGGCCAAATTCTTTACCTTCTTGTAGTCGCTCTCGAAGCAAAAGTGTTCATCAAAGACAACGTAGGAGAAAGATGTGTCAAACATCATGCCCCGCTTCCCATCTTGTTCACCGAGCAACTTGAGGCGGTAGCGCTTCATGGCAGCATCTCGTTTCTTGGTGACCATGATGAAACGAAGTCTCGCCATTTGTTCGGCCGTGTACTTCGAAGCGTCAAAGTCGTCTTCGTCGTCGTCATCATCATCAAATTCATCGTCCTCTAGAATGTCCTCCATTCCCATGACGACAATAGCTCCCACCAAAGCATTTGCTTTCATAAATGCCTTCTGCTCTTCAAAGTAGAGGTCGTGAGGAGATGAGGTCTTGGCTTTTTTGCTGGCAGAAGGTTCAGACATGGTGTTGGGTGTTGGACAACGTAGAAGTATGGGGCGGAAGCGCTGGAACTGGTACGTTCATGGGCTGTTCTCGGAATAGAGGGTGTATGCATAGGGCAAGTCGACGATCGTGATAAATTGACTCGTCCGCCCTAACCCCGACACACCCACACACAGCGTTCGGCAAAAAAAGATCCGGATTTGTCATTGGGTCGAGTACTTTTGTCGTACCAGTGGAGTACTTGTACGTTGCATTCCGATTACTAGTAGTACCGGATAGTACTCCCTCCGTCCGAATATAGTAGTCCCACTTAAACTTTCAGTCGAGAAAATTCTGGCATTTCACCGAAACGTCATGTCATTTGCATTGCTCTAAATGAACACTATAGATCTATGTATAACATCAAATGCATGCGTTTCGATCTGAATGTTCAAAATTGAGTTTTCAGGTCGCAATTTTCGAAATAAATTTTTCTTAAGGCTTTAACTCGCGCAGATGACCTCCCCGGTCCCAAAGCTTCCGTTACGACTTTTTCAACTATACATGACGAACACAAAACGTACTGGGGGCTAAACAAAAAAAATCGTTTACAGAACGCTGTGATACCTGAAAGGTTGCAGTACTGACGGTAGTTTTGCATGAAGTCATTAACGGTCATTGTTCACCCCTTTATGTGCTTACTAAATCAATATCGCACCATATAGAAAAACTAACGGATTTGATTAATTAAAAATCGTCCTTAATTGCAAGGACACTTTTCTCATACAAGGCTCATTCAAAACTTTATGTAACTATTAGTGGCCATTACTTTGAATACTGTTCCGTTTCCATGTGTTTCATTCAACATGACGTATGGAATGCAAATTATGCGGAATTTTTTGTCACAATGCGGAAATTTCTCTAAGTAGCGTCGGTTGAGAGAGCGCATGCCTCGCCAACGTGTAGAAAGATACCAAAAGCCTACGTCCAAATGACTGAAAGACACCGGATGGGAACCCCTTTAAAATATTAGTTGGGACTGCTATATCCGGACGGAGGGAGTACATTGTAGTACTGGATATGCCTACCGGTAATAGATGGTACAGTAGCGTCCACAACGCATGATCTTTGATTCGAGTTCGTGCCCCGAGCTCGGAGCCGAGGGTCCTCCGTCCTCCTTGAAATCCGCCTCTCCTCTCTCCGTCTGTGATTCGAACTTCGAACACACGGATTTTTTCCCGAACTTAACTCCTATACTAACTACAGTCCTACAGTACTATAGTCCTTCCGCGTGCGACTTCACCATACACTGGAGTGCTTCTTGCGTTTATGATGTTGAATGCAAAAAAGGCACGAATTGTGCCATACATTGTGCCGCACAATCGCTTCCGGCTTCCTAAGGGTAGTAGTAGGTAGTACCACATAACAGCCTACAAATGGCTTCGAGCCACAAAAAAATATCATGTTGGACTTAACATTTATCACAATGAAGGTTGTTGAATCCAATTTAATCCAATGTAATGTAGTTCGATAATGCTTTGAGGCACCATAAGTTTAAATCATTCATGTACTGGAGGAAGAATTGATTAAGTTGTTGATGATTTTGGAAGCGGCATTTTTGTTTTAGTGGCTCAAAATAATTTATTGATTTATATATACTCTTACAGTTTTTAATGTTCATTGGTTGAATAATCATTTGACAAAAATTTCACCCCATTCCAAGGTACTGCTACACTGATTGTATGCAGTGCATTGGTATTGGGAGGTACCGCGTTCTCCCTCGTCCGTCTAAAAACAAGGATGAATAGAGAAAAATCTGGTACTTCACCAAAACGTCATCAGATTTGTTTTGTCCACAATAAAACAAACTTTGAATGTTCATTTGGGAGTTCAAAAGTGTTGAAATTCCAAATTATGAAGAACAGTAATGAAAGTGGGACTCTTCAGCTCCAGACCCCCATTTAGCATCTCTTCACAAATTAGTATAATTTAAGGTGCCTTGACTTGGGAGTTATGCAGTATGTTCATGCTTAACTGCGGGGGAAGAACAAAGTTGAAGGTCTGTATGGCAAAGTCTAAGCATAACATAAATGCGCAAAATATAAATGTCTTGCACTTATGAAAGATAACGGACAAACGGTTTAATTATAAAAAGAGCTTGAGAAAAGGAGATGCAATTATTCAAAAAGTTAAACCTGCACCACATTGTAAGTGGAATTTCTCTAAATTGTATCGGTTGAGACAACAAAGGGCTTGTCAACAATGCATGAAAATAAAGCAGCAGCCTATGGTGAAATGACTGAAAGACAATCAATGTGAACCCTGAACCAAAATTTTTTAGCCATAAATACTGGGTGGAGGGAGTTCCAGTGCAGTGTGAACAGGTTCAACATGCGAAATTATTTACCAAAAATGAATCTGTATTTCTGGCAATCACAAGACAGAGTACTTGTGTTGTATGCAATGTAAAATTGGAGGCAAAATTTCCAAGCAAGGCACCAGCTTCTAATGTGATTATCAATACACTGCACACTGTCATCCAAAATTTGTTTTCTTCTGCACAGCAAAGGAACATAGCTCCACATGGCATGGAACATCATTGCCATATGTGTAGTAGTAATTCAATGGATATTGGGGTCCTTCCTGTAGAGGTAATGAAAATTACACCATAAAGTGGCTCAAAGTTTTTCAGGGAAATTGTACAAACACCTGTTATCTTTGTAAAAACACCTGTTTTCTATATAGAAAAGAGGTGTTTTAAAGTTGTTGCAAAAATAACAGGTGGAATAGCAATTTCCCCTTTTTTAAATGGCTTGAAGCCATTTTCAGGCGGCACCGTAGTACCCGACTACGGAACATATGTACTTCAGTACGAAGGCAGGAAGTAGCGAGAGTATGTAGAATGTAGAGACATCCAGTGTTCAGTGTTCATCGATGTGCAATTGCGGCTACGAAAACGCAATACTACGGGTAGTGCCATATGTACTCCAAGGTGTCCTTGTATGTCATATGTCATACCTGGTACTTAGTACCAGTACCTGTTATGATAGTAGACCTACGTAGACCTTTGAACTTCGTAATCTTGTACTTGGAGTACCGGTACTTGTCCTCCGAGCACTCGCCATCAGATTACTGTACCGTTAGCCCCGTTTTGTACGTGTACAAATGGCATGTACTCTCGAACAGAACCCGTAACCGCAAATAACGGAAAGGCGACACACACATTAAGACGACTGAGCGTGCAGCCGTGGCGAGCACGCATCATGAACAGCCAGAAGGTGGACATCGCTAGTGTGCTGTGATCAGGGTTGATTGCTCCTCAGAGTGCTCTTCTTCCATTTTCGTCTGAGACACAGTCTTGATGCGAACTGGCATCAACTTACTTCAGCACTAGATTATTCAACTTAACTGCGTGCAAGTAACTCCACCGTCACGATAGTGAAAGTGATTTTTTACAGCGGAGCACATTAGTGCAGAGGATGCATTGCTGAGAATCGCAGAAGTAGAAAAATGGCGCCCAGACTGCCAGCAGTTCGATGCTCGATGACAAAGTCACTGTGGAGTTGGAATCGCAATCAAATTGGAATACGGTTCAAGCGAGAACTTCCACCGGTTCTCCCCCTCGATTCAATGCAATCACCACGATTCTTCGGTACAAAGGATGACTCGAAGTTCCCTACAAATGAAACTACAAACGGTCTTTCCTACCGCGACAAAGTATTCGTAGCTCAATTTCAAAAACTCAAAGCTTCCTTCGATCAAGATCCGCCCGTGATTTCGCAAGGTTTCTATCCCACCGCAATCACCACCAATGGAGTCTACATGGGATCCACCTTTCTCGAACATCCACCTGAAACTCTACCTCACCTGTTCGCCTCCGCCATCCTGGATCCCAAGACCTATTGCAAGCAATCAGCGTCCTCCACCTCCACGATTAGCGACGGAGACGCGGCCCGACGACTCCTGCGGGGCAAGCGGAATTTTAGGCAACGATGCGACAGGAACTCACATCGCGCCCAAGCTGATGTTCAAAAGATTTACATCCTCCAGGGCCATGGAGTTCCCAGCAACTGTGGAGCATATCCTCTACGTGGCACAAACTTGGTTGCAAAGCGAGGAGTCAGCCTACGAAGTGTCGGTTCAAAATGTTTTTGGGGCGTTCCATTTTGATCGGTAAGTGACATGGGAATTTTCCATGCCATGGATGTCTTGTTTGTACGGTTTGGATTTTGGGTGGCGTTGCAACACCTCGGGACGACGAAACGTAATTCTCATTTTGCATTCCGTTGTTTTGCAGGATGTTGGTGCGCTCCGACAGCGGCACCAGTCGCATTGCACCTTGGCCCACGGAATGGGATGCCGACATGGAACTCTACATGACAGTCACTACCCGAATGGCAAAAATCCTTAGTGACATTTTGCGAAAGGGAGACGACGAAGGTGATCCACCCCGTTTAAAGCAATGGAATATCAGCGTTCAGCAAGATTTTGCCATCCCACCGCAATTGTTACCACCCGCCCAAGAGCTGACGCCCACTGTTGAATTCGTTCCCATGGAAGGACAGGTTGGACGCTTGATTATAAGGTTGCAAGGGATGATTAGGACGACGATTGGCGATGAGGTCGTTGAGAAGCCGGTTGCCTTGATTTTTGAAGGGGTATATGACACAAAACAGGATATGCGTCCCACTAACTTCATTTGGTAGATCATACTCGAAGATACATCTATAAATACCCTATGATATGCATTTATTTCAATAAGTTGCGTGCGTCGTGAAGTATTTTTGCAGGACTTGGGCTCACTTGTAATCGACAATGGGACTTCGTTGAGAAGCTTCGTCGCAAACCCGCAGTGCGAAGGCTCACCGCCCCTTTCAACCGCGCTTGATTCCGCTTCGTCTATCAACGTGGGACAGCTGCTAACACTTGTTCTGGTACCATAAAGTAATATTCACAATGACAGGGTACTGGTACCAGTAGCACAATCCTACAATGACACACTGAATTTATCGGTGTGGTAGACAATACTGTCACTGGTGTACGTGTACCGGTACTTGAACTACTACAGTACTCAGTATTATGCATACGACAGTACACGACTATGGCCTCGGGCCTCGGCGGGCCGCATCTTCTTGCCAAACACAGCATATAAACACATAATCACAAAATACCTAAAATACGTACTACTGGTACAGTACTACAATCTTGAAGCTCGTCGTCTGCCTCGCGACAGGGGACTGGGGAATACAGTCTACCGAAAAAGGTGTACTGATACTACAGTGCAATCGTACCCGGCCCAACGTACTTATACTAAAAACAGAAGGAAAGCGACAACCAACTCACCTTGCACGTTGTTGATCTCACAAATCCATTGCAAACTCTGCTGCACGACAGCCTCAAGTAATCAATCATGCCACAGCAAACCCTTCCTCCGGACAAGATTGGGAGACTCAAAATGCAGGACGAGGCACTGGCGGAATGCGTATGTCCCTTCCAACGACGGGACGTGAATTGGAACGGGCCAGGGCCATGGGCTTGGTCACGACTGAGAAACGGTACGGTAACAATTACATGAATCCTTGTATCGGGATGGAATTCAACACTGTTTTGGGTGCAAAAATGATGAAGGACGAGGATGTAGTTGTTGTGGTGAAAGAATGGAGGAACGACGTTGGAACGCTTCGGACGGTCATCGTCGAGGTTTTTCGTCGGTTTGGAAATCTATCTCATAACCTATTCTCAACGACTCGATTTTTAACTCACTTTTTTCGTTCCTCGTCTCCGTCTAAATGACATTTGCGTTTGCCTCTTTATTATTATAACACTATTTGACACACAGACAAACAGCAGGTGGTGCCAACACCCACAAAAGCATGATCATGTCGGCCCGAACATTGGACGATGCTACTGAGGCAGGTCGGATTGTCAAAGTCGACGTGAAATTGTCCAAGGCTATTGCTCAGGCACGTACATCCATGAAACTTTCACAAAGGACTTGGCGGCTTCGATCAACACTACGCCAAACTTGATAGCACAGTACGAGAACGGTAGTGCCATCCGGATAATAGGATTATCCAAGCGCTGGAACGAAAGCTGAACACCGTTACCTCGGCCTGAAAGTCTAAGCCACCACCAAAGGATACTGGCACTTCCGGCGCAAAACGACTCAATCCAAAGCGACCAGTGGCGGTTTGACCAGAGGAGGTCCACCAAAGAGGCGGTAAACTGAATGTAAAGGAGAATTTTAGATGCCTTATCGAGTTCACTTCTACACGCTCTCACTTCAGGAATACTCTGTGCCGATGTGTGATAGTATCAGCCATGAACTGTAAACGGACATTCTTTACTTGCGTTACTTCATAAACAGGGACAGACTCCATGACGTCACGTCGTAGTTTCCCAGTCATTGCTAAGCTGCCTTCTTCTTTCGGTTTCCAAAGCTCCAGCGCCTGAGCTCGTTGTCTTTCGTCTTTTCCCGCTTACTTGAAGGCATGGTATTTGTCATGGCATCTTTAGCCGTGACAAGAGCACATGCATCAGGATTTTTGACAAGCTTGGCATTGGCCATCGGTGTGTCATGGCCAGTATCACGCTGCGATTCTCCCGCGTCAGGTTCGTGGACGATTGCCTCGGCCTTGACAGGACATTGTCGGACCTCACGCCCCCGTTGTGACAAGTTTGTTGGAGTCGCCGCGAACGTCACAGTTGCCTTCCGAGCAGTGGGTCTCCCTAGTATGGATGATCCCTTGGGGATTTGGCGTTGGACGGTGACCATAATGCACGACTCCGGGGAATCCGTGCACCACTCACTAATCACGGCCTTTACCGACAAGGTGTGTTGCACGGTAATAAGGCTCCCTTGACATGAATCTCTTGCATCTTTCGGAAGTACCAGTTTGAGAGTTAGTCGATTTTGCATCATGCTTTCGATGTCCCCGTTCCAATATCGACGACGGCTAGAGGATAGTTGGCTTTGTGGCTCCCAGAGCGTGGCTGTTGGATAAGATTCAGTTGACGACAATGTGCGACTGAACACTTTTGATTTCCCGTTACATTGAAGTGTCACGACTTCATCCCAACTCGCCACTAAATAACTGATTGGGACTACTGAGTCGTTCTTTCCCACGATGCCAATTATGATAGAGCTTCCAGGGGACCCAACCGTTGTGTCGCTTTCCCATCCCAAGGTCACACACCCCTGATCAATGAGACAGCAGTGCTTAATCGGGAACTGTTCCAATGGGATTTCGACACGACGAAGTTCCTTTTCAGTTGAGGCAGCGACGACACAAATTGAGACCGGTTTGGAAAGCACTGGCTCTCCGCTATTCTTGGGCAAGCACGCAACGAGTTTGTACTGGATTTCACAGCCTCCTCCGTCATCGCCGGGGCAGACCATGGTGGAAGGCAAAGTTGCCGGCAACTGATATTCAAATGGAAAGTTGTAACGACCAGTTTCGACAAACCCAGCGGAGAAGCACTTGACAGGAATAGTCGCCTGAATGATGGTAGATTTGGCTCGATCGAACTTGGGGGTTCATCTTGTGCCCCACCTTCGAGGTGGATTCGAACATTTGATTGAAGTTACTCTCGCCCACCAACACCAGGTGAATTCCAGAGGAAGCTTCAGTGCGAAAACGAATAGCAAGATCAACTCGTCCCTTCATTAAGCCCCAGCTTCAACAAAGCTCTGTTCGAGGCGCACGTCGAGGTCGATCATGATCATGATGAGGAAAAGTGTGAAATGCGATGTGTTCGACCAAAAGTGACTTTTCAAACCTAGATTTTCCGTTGTAGGGCACCAATGCTTCCATCTTGAACCCAACTGCACGTTCCGGATCGTGTGATATTCATTTCAAGATTTGTTACCCACGCAGCGCACAGACTGCACCGAATTCCGTTCCATGACAACGTTGGCAGTTTCATGGTTCTGTCCTTTCTCTTTTGAACAACGATTATGATCTGACGAACTTTATCACCCGCAAAGATAAGCAAACATCCAGTAACTACTGTCTGAATCCATACAAATAATAGCAAGGAACCATTCTGGCATCAAAAGATGAGAGCACGAAATCGCAAGAAACGACAACGTAGTATACAGAACATGCACTACTAATGACCTCGGCACATTAGTATTTCGCAGTGGCGTCTCATGTCGCAGTGGCGTCTCATGCCAAGGCAGCTCGTAATTCAGCGTATTCGGTAGCATCCAACTCTCGCTCCAACGACTCTCGCTGGGCATCCATGTCGGAAGCCAGCGGTGCCACCTCTCTGAGAACGCGAAATCGAACCGAAGGCGAAAGACTCCATAGACAAGCCAGCATGTGTCGACAATAAAATTGAGGCACCATCGACGACGCCAATATGCGAGCGTTTGGGGCGTAGTCATTATCCTGGCGGCTGCACGATTTCAAGGTCTCGACGAACGTGTGGTGAAAGATTTTGTATCGTCGATACCATGATAGGATTTTGTAACATCTGTTCCAGAGTTGCCGTGGAGACTTGAGGCAGTCAACGTAGATTGAAGTTCTTCAAGATTTCTTGCTATCTGATGAGCCTCTTCAGCAAGCTCCTGGGGAGCGGATGGAATCGTGCCGAATGCCAAACTCGTTGCGTCTGCGGAGGCTGCACTCTGCACGTAAACTGAGCTGGCAGGGATGGTCACCACAGGCGCTTCTTGTGGCGCCCAGTCTTCTGGCAAGATCTCAGCAATCGCCATGGGGGATCTTGGTAGGTTGGCGTAAGGCCCATGATCGTGTCTGCCGATGGAATAGCAAATTCATCTTCAAATGGCGGCGCCGACGGTTGGGGACAGGTAGAGGCAACAGTTTGCATCGCTCTGTTAGGCATGCGACGTTGGACAGTGACCAACACAGATGACTCCGGAGAAGTGACACAACAGCCACCAGGTGTCACAGCAGTTACAATTAAGGAGTGACGGACACTAACAAGATTACCAAGATATGAATCTCTGGCGTCTTGGGCAAGCTCAAGTCGTGCGACACATCGGTTCTCAAAGACGTCAGCGCCAATATCTCCACCCATAGCATCGTAGTGGTTTCGGAAACGTTCTCGTCTGGGTGGAAGCTGGACGAGTGGCTTCCAAAGAGCATTTTCGGTCACATAAATCTCGGACGAAGCAATCTTCCGTTCACGCTTCTCGGTGTGTCCGTGAACCGACCAAGTTACAGTCTCCATCAATCGGACGCTCAAAAATTGCGTGTCTACGATCGAATCGTTTTTCCCGATTATACCGACGTTGATGACTCCTTTCGGGGCTGCCACTGTGGTGTCAGCATCCCATCCCATTGCGATAGTTCCTCGGTCTGCGCAACACGACTTGATTCTGTATTCCTCCAAATCCACTTGAACGCCATGAGATTGACCAGTCGAGAATCCAAGAACACTGATGGTAACTTTCGAAGAAAAATCAGGAAGAACGTTGATAGACCTGCTATTGCACAGATATGCTGTCAGCTGATACTCAATCGCGCAGCTTGAGTCACCCTGTTGACAGTCCATGCTCGAAGGTATGTTGTCAGGGAGCGGCCATTCGAAGGGATATTCGTATTGTCCGGGTGGAACTGCCCTTTGGAAAGATCTTCAGAGGGACATCCATGTTAAGGAACGTCGATGAGGTCGTGAACTTGTCGCGAGTTTCTCGATTTTGTTCCGTTTTGGTTTTGAAAATCAAAGACTTCTTATTCCTGTCAATACGAGATGAATCCCTTGAGCCAGCTGCTCTCGACTCCTGATTGACAAATAAACCTGACCCTTTAAAACATTGCCAGCTTCGACAACGTTCTGTTCCAAGCGGATGCCGATCTTGACCGGTGCATTTCCCATGGCTGAATGGTTTCGTTGATGTTCTCAACTCGGGCGTACATGTGAACAAAATTGTACAGGTCGATGTGTAGGACGAGTACCTGAGTGATACGAGATACAGCACCTGGTACCATTCTCCGTGCTCTGCACGCAAAATCAAAAATAGTGCGCAAGTCATCACAGAAGCACGACTCCAGGATCAAGGCACTTATTGTGGGACTTTCATTATGGAAGACAAGTGTTCACAGGTGCAAAATCGTAATTAGCCTCGGGTAGGATTCTGAATCATGACATCACCATGATGGATAATGTCACAACCCGTCTCCATCAAGGCCCACCTTCGCATGTCACGCTGAAACTCTGGTACTCCTATCAGCCATACTGTGTGGCATCAATGAAGACACGCACTCACCGGTAGATTACGAATGTCAAAGTATCCTTGGCAAATCATGCATGACACACATTCCATAATGTCAACAACATCAGGGCCATTACAATTTGTGATCCATTTTTTCCTTTATATGACAAACTTGAGCTCTCCATTCACTTTATGGAAGACAGGTGTTCACAGTGTCAAGCAACATCACATCAAATCATGCTGCCCTGCTGCAGCATACCTTGTGCAACCCATTCCCCAAAACCAGCAGACCTCATTTTTCAATCAAAAATCTAGAAAATGGACATTCAATCTCACACACCAAGAAATGGTGTGCGTAGAACAATGACCAAACAGCAAGCTGCTTTCATAGTACTTGGTGACGAACTACACAAATCGTCTTGACTCAAAATAGAATTCAGAGAAGTGTTTCACCTCTTACAGTAGGTGCTGTGTTTGTAAGTTCTTGTGGTTGTGCCCAGTCCTTTCCAAAGATGCCACTGAGCCCACATTTTTGATGATTATGAATGATGGCATGTTTGTAAAACATTGCTGATCTGGAGGGTGTGATGCTGACTCCGTTAGTTGTAACATCACCAATGCTGCCTGACTGCTGACTCGGGATTGAATCTGCAGAGCATTAGGCAGTCAGTGAAATGGTCAAAACGATGGAGGAGTGTTGTAACCAAAAGGCGCTTTCATTATGATGATTCCAGTCTCTGGCATCTTGGCTGGGACTGTTGTACCAGTTGCACTTCACCATTTTTCTCGCATAATTGTCAGAACTAGATGAGTGCCAGAATCAAATGCATTGTGGCAGCTGCTGAGTCTTCTTTTCAGTGGAAACTGTACATAAGACATGAGGCTTCATGATGCATTTCCAGTTACCACTCAGATGTGTTGTGCTCTTGTCTCTGTTCTACTTCGAAAGGTCGTATTGTATGCCCTCAGTGCGGCTAGTAGTATCATGATGAACATTCCAGTATCCAGTTGACGGTGCTACTAGGACAACTACAGTATTCGTACTCGGAGTCTTGCGCTAGGTACCAGTACAGTAACTGGTATACGGTATACGTACCTGGTACTACAAGCAGGTCCCTCATTTGACGAGTTTCGACGAAGCTGACGATGTGACACAGTATGTGCTGGATTCGGATCGCATTTCGCATCGGTCCCAAAAGGTGAAAATCAAGAAATACTTGCCGAAAAACCTGATATCAGCCATGAATCCACCGGAATGCAGCGGACATTCGCACGACCATGAGCAAGGAGACGAGCTTGGTTTGTCTCTTAGGCCTCTAATCGACTTCCTCAAAATGTTCTGCTTGAATGAGGAAGTCGAGAACGCAGGAAGATCCGTGCTCAAACTCCACGAAGAACGTCTCACTGACACGCCTTCGCTCACTTCACCAGAAGACGATCCCGAATTGCTTTTGTTCATTCCATTTACCGAGTCTGTGACGATTCAATCAATATCGATTCGTTCCGTCACGACATCCGAATTGACAGCCCCGCCGCGACGCATTCGCATCTTTACCAATCGTGATGATTTGGATTTTGAGACAGCACGAGAAATGCCTCCGCAGATGGAATTGGAATTGTTACCGCCATACCACTTTGCAGAAGGATCGATCGACTATCCCTGCCGGCCCGCTGGGAGATTTCAGAACATTAGCAGCATCACGATTTTTGTACAAGACAACTACGATGAGACTGGGGAACAACCGACTGAGATAACGTTCGTGGGACTCAAGGGAAAAGGAACCAAGATGAAACGAATGGCTGTGGATACAGTGTATGAGAGTCAAGGGATGCCGTCTGATCATGAAGTTCCTGATGGAGAGCGAGGTACCCATTTCGTCGATTAGCTGTCCAGAAGTGAACTGAGTTTGACGAAGTGTACCGCTGTTCATTTGCCAGACCTGGATAGTCAGAATGCTATGTACTCCGAGTACTCAATAGGTGGCAACTAAAGAGCTGTGGCAAATCATCGTCGTGAGTACTGGACACTCTTGTTCGTTTGAAAGACCTAGTTTGGTTTCGATGTCGTCAAAACACATCCTAGAGCGAAGTAAGCCACTTAAGTACGAGAGCACAACAGCGATACTTAGTCTACCACAATAACCACAAACTAAGAGATATTGGTATCATGAGCGCATCGAGGTGCTTGGGGTTGCACCTTACAGCCGCCCGGTATTAGCCCGCCAGCGCAGGGTTTGGAAAACATTAGCTCTGCCTTATTTGGTCACTTACTCCAGTACCTGGTAGATGACAAACTCGTGTCGAGAAAAACAGATTTCAAACTTCTGACACCAATGCATCGGGCATCGTTGCGATTTCATAGCGTTTGTGCACACTCGATCCTCGATAGAGCACTTTAGTACTGGCGCCAGCACTGTACCACAAATCTACATCACGGAGTTGGAAGTTGGAACTCTTTTCGTCAACTCCGATCTCCTTCGTGAATTTGATTTTTGCGGGAACAACATCTACTTTCCCTCGCATTTCAATGGTCAAATTGTTTCATGCGGACAGAGATATACGACATCACCTAATTGGTGGATCAGATGAGCAGATGAGGGTTCGCCGAACATTGACTCGTACTACGGGGTTGTGTATGATTTTTCTGGCTCGGCACTTGGCACTTGGCACGTTCGACTTTCGAGTAGTACTACAAGGTAGTATTCTATTATACGTACATGCACATACAAACGACAAAACGCACGTCAACAAATTGCTGTTCGGTGCAGTTTGCACATGTTTTGCGTTCGAAAGGTCACGTGGGATGAGTCCCATCTCCAATCTCGAGTTGGCCGTCCTATTCGGCGAAATAAATCGAGTTTCGGGAATTTGTTCCTCGAGTGCAACTTGGAAGAGGAAGACATTCGGTGTCAGCCTGAACTACCTATTCATCGCTCTTTTTATCTCTTGTTGTAGTAGACAATTCCGCCATGGTGAACAATGCAAAGACGGGAGCCTTCCCCGTACAGAGACCTAAAGGAAGCTTCCCTTCACCGCATGATTTGACAGACCATCCCCCACGACAATGTGGGCCACGCCTGGGATTACTGCGGTGTGGGAAAACATTGATCTACCCCTCATCAAGGAAAAGCAACAACAATAACAAGGATTTGTCAAGTAAAAACAACAAGGCAGCATTGCAACTCCACAGGAAGAAATCATCGAGACTCAGTTTCGATCCGGATACGATCCCCTTACTCGAGTCCATGGACTACGTCGATTTCTCGCGAAAGACTGCTTGAACGACACACAATACACACGCAACACTGATGACGCGTGGTGAGAAAGGGATCTGGGAAAGCCAAGGCGTGATGACGCATTCACATTTTACAACATTCGCGCGGACATGACAACAACAATTGAATCAGGATGAAGATCTCGAAATGCATTCATCATATTCATAAATCCAGGGATGCGAGCTTAGAACGCACAAGCAACTCTCCTATTCTACCTCATTAAGCTAGAGATTTACGCAGAATGACAGATTGCCAGCTTTGCCATCTCACGAACGGACGACAACGCTAATATAACTGTGTCAACCACATTCATCGTACAACAACATCATCTAGGAGTTGCCGATGTGTTGGGGATGAGTGCTATGCCCAAATACGATTCTAGTTTAGAACACACATCCTGACACTATTGCACCTCCAGACCGACGAGTCCTCGAAGCTCTCGCATGTCGCAGCTGTTGTTTTTCTCAAACGTACGCATTACACAGTGCAAGATAACCTATACCTCCGCTCTCGAGGTAATTCGGAAGATTAGACTGTTCAGTAAAACTTTTCACAGATTATTTCGCAAATACGTTTAGTTCACCACTACTACAGTACTAGGCCATCACGTTAACGTCACATCGAATTAGCGTCATTTACTCGACCACCGTTGAACGAATAACACTCAGTTTCCTTGTGGGGTTTCCACTCTTCCTACTGATCAGTTTTGAAACCTTGATCGCTGTCATCGTTCTCACATCCTCATCATCGACAGCTACAAGCTTATCGCCTACTTGAGTTTGTCCGCGATGACAGAGCTGTCCTTGATGGCATGAACAACAGGAGCACCGTCATCGGGCGTATCAATCACCACACCCAGTTTTCCAGCCGGAGCATAAATGTCAATGAGCCTCGCGCACATTAGCATCTGGCGCTTCGTAAGAACCATCGTCGGGATAAGCTCCCGCCGCCAAAACACCTTGGTTGGCGCCGAATGCGTTGGGGTTTGAACCAAAAGTTCCTCCCGCAGATGACACGGAATGGTCGGCTCCTCCTCCATATGCCTTGGAGTAATCATAGTCAACAGTCGCAACGCTAGAGAGGGAGAAAGTTAGAAACAGGTTTACCAATACTAAACGTCGATTCGTTGGCCCGCGGTCGCTTACCTTTGGTCTCCGTATCCTGCCAATGACTCGCGTGAGGACCGAACTTTGGAATAACCATCCATGGTGCTCACATCATCTGGTCCAGTCTTGATAGATGTCGGTGGCGCATCTTCAACATCACCAATGTACCCACTGAGCTTATTCGATCGATATAGCACCCACTTGGAAATGGCCCACATGAGGAGCATGAGAACGATGGCGCCTCCCACAGCAATCCCAGCTATTGCGCCAGTTGAAAGTCCACTGCTGCTTGTGCTCTTCGTTTCTGGAACGACCACTTCTTCTGCGCTAACTACTTTCGACAAGCCCTCATCACCCGAATTCCTCAACGTGACGACATATTCGGTCCGTCGACTACTCGTATCAAACGGCCCAGCCGCCACATCAGCCGACGTCACCTTGTCATTTTGCGCAGTAAACGACAGCTCTTGATTGTACGTTAGCTGCACCTGGCCGCCGCTGGATTGCAAGGAACGTCCCCAAAGGAGTCGCCTGGTCACAGTAGCCTGATTCGTCAATGAAATGGTAGTGACCACGTTGCTAGCACCCACGTCCCTTGCGTTGGAAACATCGTCGTAGAACGACTCAATGTACTCAGTTGTTGTTTTCTCCCATGCCGCAATGGAGTCGGCATTCAACGCTGTGATG
This sequence comes from Fragilaria crotonensis, assembly GCA_022925895.1. Classification (NCBI taxonomy): domain Eukaryota; phylum Bacillariophyta; class Fragilariophyceae; order Fragilariales; family Fragilariaceae; genus Fragilaria; species Fragilaria crotonensis. The sequence continues at coordinate 36,859 of JAKSYS010000218.1, read as the reverse complement.
CCTACCAAAACCATAGTCACACCGTTCAGCGGTTCAGCAGGTGTTGTTGGTCTTGGAGCCCTGGACGGAGCAGGGGTGGGAGACTTTGTTGGCTCAGAGTTGGAGGGCTCGTCGGTCCGAGACCCGGTTGGCTTTTCGGTGGTTGGCTTTTCGGTGGTTGGCTTTTTCGTTGGCTGATCCGTCACAGGCAACACTGACGGCGCAATGGTCGGAGAGCCAGTGGTAGGGAGTTCTGTGGTGGGAGGTTCTGTGGTGGGTGGTTCTGTGGTAGGCGCAGCAGTGGTCGGAGGTTCCGTCACTGGCGCTCCACTTGTGGGTTCTGGAGTGACCGGGGCACCACTCGTCGGTTCAGGAGAGACCGGGGCACCACTTGTCGGTTCAGGAGAGACCGGGGCACCACTTGTTGGATCAGGAGTTACTGGAGAAGCCGAAAAAGGAGGCTCGGAAACCGGCATAGCTGATACGGGAGCCGCAGATGGCGGTACTGTGACGGGGGCTTGGGATGTTAGGGTTGGAATGACAAATGGAGGTATGGAAAGGGGGGAGATCGGAATTGGTTGCACCGTTGGTTCTGGGGTGTCAGGAACAGGGGCGATTGGGGGACCCACTGGCTGATCTGTGATTGGACTCTGCTGTGATGCAGGGTTGGCTGAAGGGTTTCTCGTGTTACTCTGTGCATAGCCTCCTGGAAGTAGCAGCACACAGATCGCCACTGCCACAACCATAGCTCTAAGTGGACGAAGGCACATGGTGTTGGCAAAGGCGCGTTTATGAATCATGAGGTCCGTTTCCTGCAGAGTAGAGCTGGAACGCTGTCGGCCAAAGAGGGAAATATATGGCAACAACGACGGAAACCTGAAACTCGCTGTGTCTTCAGTCGGCACTTCTTCTTTTCTTCCGCTGTGAATTGCCGCTAGCTCGTTCACGAAGGGCAAAGACGAACAAGGAGGATTGTCGCTGCAATCTATCTGCTAGAGTATGGACTGTGTAACAACGGGTGTAACTGCAAGCAGCAAGGATGGCTTTGGTGATGATGTGTGTTGTTGTATGGGGACCTGGTACTTGTACTCGCAGCATTCATGTATGATATACATGTACGACCTACCAGGCAGCGCTTGAAATCAAGTGGGGGAGGGCCGGTGGAGGAGACATGGACCGTTGAATACTAACTTTGGATATCCACGCCACGAATAATTGAATGAAGATTTTTGTTCATATAAAGATACATGTAGGAGACCTACTCCGACTGGTAATGATGACGACGGGTTAGGCTGGTGGTGCGCCTACTCGCGAAAACATGGCGCACGACTGCGCGGGACAACGCAGACGTGGGTTGCTTGAAACTTTTAGATGGGATTGCATTGCACACTGTGTACGGAGTACTTAAACTTGTACTGAGAAACGCATATATGCACGTATACAGTGCGACGAGATTGCGACGAACAACGACTGCTTCCACGACGCGTGAGACCTGAGACCCCAATTGAGGCACTGTTTTAATCTTGCAAAACATTCAACTCGGAGTAGTACTGTAGTATTCCAGTACTCCAGAATTGTGAAGCCAGTTACAGTTGCTACTGCTAGTCGAATGAATGAGCAGGGTAGTTAGTATACGTCGTACAGTCTACAATAAGGGCTCATCATTCTCTTCCTGGTGGAAGAAATCCTTTGATACGAACTTTCTCCTCTCGAACGTACGTGAGATCCAATAGTCCAAATGGTGGCGATATGAACACAGATCGGTTGGCAATATCTACCCGAGGCACAAGCTGAGGTACAAACGGTATCAGGACTAACTCATCCTTCCAGGAGGCTGTCGCACCTGGTCCCCGAGGCAGCAAGATTTCTAACAAATCTTGACCCAACCCGGCTATGGAGCTCATTTCTTCGGCCAGGACTACCCGTTGACTGTGCCGACGAACTTGCCACCTTGATCTTCATCATTGTCGTTCTTGTATCCGTTCTCCATAAAGATATCCAATCCGACCAAGTCCGTCACAATATACTCGTCCTCGCCAAGGTCTTTGGTCTTTCTTTCTGCATACAATACGAATCCCTCATTTTGTTAGCAGCGTCTCGGTCACCGACGCCTTCGAATCGTACTAAATACTCATCACCCTGGCGGTGACGGCCCTCCAAGAGCTGTATTCTCCTCGGCGACCTTCGATTTGGCATTTTCAAATGTCGCAATCCCGGCTGACAGAGTCGTTCCGCAAAATCTGTCACGGCCACGAGTTTGACTTCTCCCTTAACCCCGTGTGCACCCAACAGTGTTCCTAATTCAATAAAGCCGTATGTTGTGGGATCGTACGGGTCAATGTCGCGATTGTCGGGAAATAAAATTTCGTTGCGGACTCTCTTGCGGTCCAAGTCAACGGGGACGACTTCTGGTTCCACAGCAGATTGGTCCTTTTGCTTTTTCAAATCCAATGCCAACTGTCGATTCTTTTCGTATGCAGCCTCAATCATTGCGTCCATGGGATCCTTAGTAAGCTTGTCAGTCATTGAGAAATCGCCATATTTGTTCTTTTTCTCACGACGCTCAAGCAATATAAATTGAGAATCATCTCGTCGATTATTACTAGTTGCAAAAATGGATCGACTGTGATGAAGGAAGGCTTCAATGTCGGAGAGCAGAAGTATCAAGAGAGTAACCAGTTTTGTAGTCATTCTGGTCCGAACGATAACACCGGCATGATGCTGATGTTTCGATCAATGGTGAAAGCGTGGAATCGCAGACACCGGGTTGGCTAGCTGGAGTTCCGTGTGCACAACGTACGACATCCGACGAAAATACGAAAACACAAGTACGCGGAAATGATTGGTGAAGCCGGCGTAAACCGGTCGTCGGCCAGAGTTTAGCAACGGGAATAGACTCCAAGTACAAGTATTGTCTTTGCGGTGCTACCACCAGTAGCACCGTTCAAGTGTGTTCCAGTACTTATACCTGGTACCTGGTAATACAGTCCTGATACACATTCCAATGCGGCAGATGCGAGATGCGAGACACCATACGCGAACGCGTATGATGTGCACATGCCGGCTGTTATCATGGGAATTCTCGTTTGAAAGTCTCATCCTGACGTAAATGGTGAAAGTGTGTCATGACGGGAATTCTCGTTTGAAAGTCTCATCCTGACGTTAATGGTGAAAGTGTGTCATGTGTTGTGTGTCATCCAGGGAGTGGCGTCCACACCGTACAAAACACACTATTTGCCGTGTGTCTATGAATGCGGATGGCAGGCGTGCTTCGCCAGGTAATCGTTACAAAAGTATGGTACCATGCTCCTCGCATCTCGCGGATGGCCTTATCAATGAGACATAACATGACAAATACTGTCAATAAAAGCTCCAATATGAAATAATAACACACGAGTTGATCGTGCTAGGCGTTCTCGAGTTCTTGTACGGTGGAGAGTAGAGGCGTCAACTAGTGAGAGAGGATTGGCTCTGTTCCTTGCAGCAAGCGCGTGCAGAATGAAGTGCAATCTAAGTCGCCAAAGCACGACACTTGTTTACTAAGCCTGCGGTTGAAGGATACACATCCTGTTTCGAATTTCAAAGCTCTTAGATTAATGTAGTTCCATCCAAAAATGCGGAGCAGAAACTATGCCACAGGAGCGCACATAGGTACTAGCCAAAGGGCCCCACTTGTGAAACCACAAAGATCTACTTCATCCAACTCCTTCTTGTCAAGACGTTTCATGAGATAGACCATATTTGAAAAACAACGATTCGCACTTTCGTATGCACTCTTTCAACATGAATGTGCGCAATGTTGTTGAACAACCCAATGTCAAGCAGTGGGCTAGTCACTCGTCTCCTGTATTGTCTCAATCCCAACGCAATCTGTATCCTCTGAGCGCCTTTGCCAGTTGCTTTGATTCTCTGAGGCCCTCTGCGTGGAAGCCCAAGCTCACATTAAACACAATCGCACTTGTTACTTCCCCAGCAAAAGCTTGGCAATCCACCAATTCCTTCATTTCCAAAATCTGAACTGGTCGCGTGAAGACGAAAGTTTCTGATTCAACTGTCAGCGGTATCGGAGTCAAGAAATGGAAGTTCACCGTGTCCGACTTGTTGATGCTTCGCGGTAGCTGGTTTCGCAATGTGATCGCTATCTTTTTCGCATGTTGAAGTGCATTGAGTAACAGCACTCGAGACTCTTTAATCTTTCCTTGTGATAGAAGCTCGGCTCCCTTGTTGTTAATACCAATTGGCAAGCGGTAAAGTGAGTTGTTAGCAGCCATACGAGAGTCTTGTTGCAATTGTACTGATTGATCAGATTAATGTGATGCGGTTGAATATTTGAAATCGGGCTGTGGTAGCGGAGCAGCGAAGACTCTTTATTTTGCTATTCTTTGTGATCTCTCAAGAAGGAATGCGGGTGGACGAACGAGATTTCCGACTGTTCAGAATGATTCGTAAGACAGACGCGGGAACACGTCTTGACGGACCTTTGGTCGATGTTGTGACTTTTCGGACTGCTGCGCGTCACAGGTCCTGGTTGAACTCAGCGCTTGACGTGTCGTATGTCGTAGTATCCCACAAATCACATACGTGGTTGCAATAGGTAAATATAGTAGTGCTTGGAATTGTATATATCATTTTGTCTGAAATTCGTAACGGTACCCTGAATTCATTTCTCGCATTGATTCGAAGAACGAAGACTTTCGAAAACCCCGCAAGTTCCGTTCCAAATGCAGTCTTGAGTTTCTCCGAACCACTCTAATTCGTGCGTATAAGTGGAGAGTTGTTACATACTCTAACGTGCACTGATTTCCATGCCACTGTCCTGTACGCATGTTTCTTCCGTTCAAGACCTAATTGTATCTCGGAGTTTTTGTATGCTGCAGTATGATTTATACATACGTATGCTGTAGTAATCTCTAATCTATGCTGATTGTTTTCCGTGGGTTGTGGTTTCGTGGTGTCGTGGAAAGGGAACGGGGACCGAAGACCGAACCTTCGATGGAGAAATGGAGACCCTACTACTGGTACGACGGTACATGTACCGCCAGTAGTAAAAGTGGAAACCCGCATTTTACCGAATTCGCTCAAAACCGGTTTTATGAGGCTATATGAGCAGTCAGAAAAGTCAAAGATTTCCTTTGCCACTTGTAACTTTGATCGTCGACGTGTTTCTTTTGTGCCATATATTATGCATACACTTTTTCGTGATATAGGAGAGAGCTGAAACAAATTATATAGGTTTACCTATAGTACAAACTTTTGGCAAGATCGTACAGGTACCCAACCCCAGCACTTTCCCTAATTTCAGATGTGCGAAGGATTTCCGGTTGGTTTGTGGGTATCGGGGTCGTCCTGGAAGAACGCGGTCATGCGCTGTTGTGTAGTTCTAGTTCGTGTTTGCCTGTGTCGCTGTGGCTGTGTCCGGTGGTCGTCCGGTGTCCGCTCGATATGCTTGGGTATAGGGGCGATGTTGGTGTACTTGGTTCAGGTCGTCGGCGTTGTGGTGGGTCGTTGGGTTGATTCTGGATCCGTTGTTGTCGCCTTAGGGAAGAATGTCCTGATGGTGAGCTGTGATTTCCATTCTTCAGCATATTGTTGCGCGCAGTTCTCACGCGTCGGAGCCATCTTCTGCGGACGGATGGGCTGCTATGAAGAAGTTTTTCGAGGTTGCTGTTGGAAACATAGTGGCGGTCCTCAGCGGAAGGAGTAGTGGATCAGAGAAGTAGTGTCGAATTTCTGTGGATTCTGCTGAATATTTGATAGCGTTGGCTGCATCTGTGTGTTTATGGAGTGTGTCATTCCGGCCGAGCCAGATGGCGCGGACGTACTTGTGAATTTGCCGAGAGAGATGTATGGATGCGGTGTTGGCCTCGTGGCGTATCCGGTTTTCCATCGTCGATAGGTTTGAGGGAGGCGAGGCGAAGCCAAGAGAGTGCAAAACCGCGAATGAGATGCTGCCATCCAATTTGTTTTTGGTGGTATATGGCGTCGTTTATGGCGTCTTTGTATCGAGATTCGAATGTGTCAAGTGGCGGGTTTCCTCTGTTGTCGGGTCGTTGAGATGTGATTCTATGCACGCGGCCAGGCTGATGCCGTACGGATGGGCGTCTTTGTCAGTCAGCGTTTTAGTCAGTTGTCGGAGTGCCTCTGCTCGAGCAGGGTTTGCATGAGAAAATGTTGTTGGTCTTCCGGTGTCTTCACGCAGCACGCATAAGGCAATAGCTGGGTCTTTGATTTTTGTCGCAGTTGATGAATTCCAGAGTGGTTGTTTGTCGTATGAATTTGATGCGCGGTGTGATGATGTAGTGGTAGCGTTTTGAGATGACGTCCGAGAGCCGGAATATTGATTGTGTCCCACGTCCTATCAGACCATTCATGCTTCTTTTGGAGATATTGGCGAAGGTATCCGCCGTTTATTTGGAACCGAAGATTGGCGTCGATATTGCTTGCGTATCGAATTTTGTTTATCGTAATTGAGATTTTGGTGGCAGGAATATGTGCAGTCGTCGTCTTTGGTTGAGAGCGTGGTGCTGGGCGAGTGTGTTGGTGTGTTGCAAGTTTGTCGACATCGATGTTTAATTTTGCGTCCGAGGAGAGTTTGTCATATGACGTCTTGTCATCTTGGTGGCTTTTTATCCACTGGATTTTTATCGGCCTTCTGAGTTCGCGATAAAGTGCTCGAATGACTGAGAGATAATCTACATTGTCCGGTTGTTTTGTTGGTCTGGAGTCCTTTCGTACTGTGAAGATCACCCTGTTGATGGCAATTTTACTGTCCACTATCCATCGGAATTTGCATCGGTGACGGAGTCCCCAATTCCTTGCTATCATTGTGATGAGAAGAAGAGGTGCGGTGAAGCCACCCAGTTCGCTGCGTGTGGAGCTGCCGATGTCGATGGGGCCGTCAATTGGACCAGAGCCTTGGAAGAGCGTGCTGTGTTTATCGGTAGTTACTTTCCAGCCGAAAGTGCCTGCTGTAGGGAGTAAACTTCCGTCTGAGGCGATGATGAGTCGTCGTCTGGATCTGAAGGATCTCCAGATGATAAGATCCGTTGCCACTTTGTTCGTAGCCGCTTGAGGCGTTGTACCATGTGGGAGAGACTTTGGTAGGCTTGGATTGTTTGGTAGTGGTGTGGACTCTGGCAGGTTGTTCATCTTCTGTGTTATCATGAGAGAGTGTGCCCTACGCGCGAAGTAATCAGTTTTATTTTGGAGGCTAATTTGTAGCTAGTTTTAAAGGATTAATAGTTGCACCTTATTAAAAGTTATGAGACTAGTTTTTAAAACAAGAGAGCAGTCCCATCCTTGGTGGGATTGGACTGTTCTCTTTCATTCATCTAGGAGACTCAGTGAGTCTCCAAGAGATGTCAGACAGTTCTCATTCTACTGTTGTACGGTTGTACTGTTGTACAGGATCAGTGTTCTATTGTTGCACTGTACTATGGTATTACTAGTCTACCGGTATATCCAAGTACTATACATGGCCATTGTATTGTAGTACTGGATACTAGTAATATAGTATACTGTATCGCACTACGCTAAGGGCACGTGCGGTGTACTGCACTCGCTTCCCTAATTGGGCGGTACGTTCTTTATATGGTGTTAGTCGACGTATGTTGACACGTTCATTGACAATGCCACGTTGAATGCGTACTGTACCATTAGCATAGGTTTCAGTAATCCGATAAGGTCCCGTACGTGGGGCGGATAATTTGGAGATCAGTCCTGGTTTTTCTAGTAGGACTTTTTCGCCAACACGGTACTCGTGTTCAATGCGTTTAGCATTTTCCTTTTTATTATTGGCGTTAATAGTATCTTGCTTACGTTGTCTTATCCTAGCCCAATCCGTCTTTAATTGGATGGGCAACAACATGTCGCGTCCAAATACTAACTGTCCGGGTGTAGCATCTAATGTAGTATGTACTGTACTACGTATTGCCCACGCAGCTGCACTTAGGAACGGTCCCCAAGGGTCATTCGCATCGAGTTCTTTTTGTTCGAGTTCGAATGTCCGAAGTGCATTACCCAGTACTTGATGTACTCGTTCTACAATACCGTTTGATTGTGGGTTGTAACTGGATGACGGTTTTTCTTTCATACCATAATTCTCGCACATTTGTTTGAATTGTGCTTTGAATTCGGAACCGTTATCATACCCTATATGTAGGGTGGATATCTCATCAACCACGTATTATTAAACGCTTCCATAACAGTATGTGCGTTCTTATCTGGTATTGCTATGACTTCGAACCATCCTGTTACGGGATCAATCATAGTCAACGCACGAAGTGTATACGTAGACGTTGGAGTACGTACAACGTATGGTCCAATCAAGTCTACGTTTACACGAGACCAGGGAAGTTCTTCAGCTTCCTTAGGAGGTAAGTGTCCATACTTCTTCCTTTGTTTCTTAAATAGTTGACACGTACGACACGTCTTACAGAATGTCTCAACGTGACTACGTAATTTTGGCCACGTACATGTTTGTCGTATCGTTGCTTCAGTGCGTGATTCGCCTGGGTGTGCTAGATACTCATGATACCAAGCCACTACGCGTTGTTGAAGTTGAATAGGAATATATATATATTTTTCCTTGGTACGTAATGACCTCAACTCCTTCAATTGTTTTGGTATTGAAGTTCTGACTTTTTGATTTCGTACTTCTTCGTTTAAGCTCATTATCTAACCGTTGGTATTTAGCGATTAGCATAGGACTTAACGGAAAGTCAGTTTCTTTAACGTCTGTTTTTGTCATGAAGATGTAAGCCATCGTATCATTTGTAGGCTCTGTTGGTAACTTCTCATTGAAGTTCGCATCTAATCTTGACAAGGCGTCAGCAATGACGTTCTTTTCTCCTTTTATATGTAGAAAGGTAGGTCCAAACTCTTCTATCAGGAGTCTCCATCGTATTATACGATCAGTGGACATTTTCTGATATAGGAGATTCTTATGATCGGTATGTACTATCAGTTTTTTGACCTAATAGTATATTTTTGAATTCCTTAAGTGTTTCTACTATGGATAACAGCTCTTGTTCACCAGTCGTGTAACGTTTTTGAGCGCTGTTAAGTTTCCTACTGTAGAAAGCTAACGGACGGTCATTTTGCATTATGACTGCTCCCAGTTGATAATCACTGGAGTCCGTATAAATGTGAAAGTCTTTTGAGAAGTCAGGATAAGCCAGTAATGTCTCTCGACTTATTATGGCCTTAATGTCTTCAAATGCTTTCTGTTCTTTATCGTGCCAAATAAATTTAGCTTTGGCAGAACACAGCGCCGTAAGCGGTGCTAGTATGTGACTTCTACGTCGCCACATGTCACGGTAGTAATTGATCATACCTAAGAAACGTCTTAACTGCCGTTTGGTAGTTGGTGGTGTCAGCCGCATAATCGCTTCCACTTTCTTAGGTTGAGGTTGGATACCGCGACGAGTAATCCAATATCCTAAGTAATCAAGCTCGGTCACAGCGAACGAGGATTTACGTAGGTTAACGGCAAAGCCAACATCAGTTAGGCGTTGCAACACGAGTTCAACATGCTGAAGATGGTCCTCGTAGGAACCTGCTGTTGTAATCAGTATGTCATCTAAGTACGCACGCACATTAGGCAAATCGCCCATAATGTCATTAATTATGGCCTGAAAGATGTCAGGACTGCCATTCAAACCCATAGGTAGGCGACAGTAGCGATATTTGCCCCAGGGTACAATCATTGTACATAGATAGCTGGATTCTTTATCCAGGACAATATGGTAGTAGCCCATACTTAAGTCCAGAGCCGTTGCCCAATTAAACCCTTCAAGTTTCTGAAGAAGGTCTGCAATCTTGGGTAACGGGTATGGTTTACGTTTTATGTACCTATTAAGTACACGAAAGTCCGTTAGGACTCGAACGTCACCAGTCTTTTAGGCTGTATGAACGTTGGTGCCGCCCACTCGGAGTCATTGCACTTCGTTAATACTCCTATGTCACATAAACGTTGAATTTCTTTCTTCGTTGTTTCCTCGTAGCATTTTGGTACAGGGAACGGACGAGCGTGATACGGCTTCTCATCCTTACTTGGGCCGTAGTTCGAGATGTACAGGCGGTACATTGAGTACGCCCAGTCCTCCACTAAACAACTTCGGATACTTTCGTAGCGAACGTACGAGTTGTTTTTGTTGATCGCTACTTAGGTGCGTATCCATGTGTGCGTAGTCATCCAGATCTAACGCACTATAGTCTGCATCCAGTATACGTTTCTGCCTCGCTTCTGCTTCCTTGAGTACCGTAGGTTCGATACTGTGGTAGTAGATAGCTGTAGCATTCTGTAGATCGGATATTACGTGTTTTTCTTTCATGGGAATTTCTACACCTTCCCATACTATCCGTTGTGTATTGAAATTAATTTCGATACCCAATTCTGATAGTAAATCTGCACCGATGATCATGTCATACTGTGCATTCTTGCAGCAACGTATGTGTGTCCTCGTGACACACCCATTGTACTATCTTTGACGCACTAAACTCGGGTAATTTGAATTTAATTTCGTTGCAGTTTCGTTACGAATTGACCACCCATAGTGTGCCATCGTGTATGTGATGTTTTGAATACCGGTCCAGTTAAGCCCCGTATCGCATCCTTATATAATTGTCGCAGATGCTCCAGTGTCTAGCAAAATGCGAACAATGCCGGGTTTGCCTGTTCCCATCACTTCGCCCACGACTTCGGTGGTTTTGTGTTTTTGTTTTTGTCTCTTACTGCCATGGCCATCTTTGGATGGCAATATCTCACTAGAAAATGAACCAAAGTAGATGGAACTTTCGTCACTATCTTCTTTAGTCTCTACTGTGCTAATGGTTGTCTTGGGACTGAACATTTCCACGATTTCTGCATCCGAATTCTCGGGTGTAAAGTCGCGGACCTTACGCTTGCCAGACTTGGTTGCGTGGAAGACGCTCAAGGATAGCGTTAAGCTGCTCCTGCGTCATCAAGACATTTCGGTCGGTAAAACCGACATTTTTCTTACCAGGTTTCTGTTTCCCTTGTTCTCAGGGTTAAACCAACAGTCTTTCGTAGTATGATTCGACGACCGCAATGCGCACACTTCTTATACTTAGACGACTGTGTTTTGGCCGTTGCCATTTTGTCAGCGGACTTACCGTTCCAATTGCTCTTTTCGTGCCCTCAGGGTTATCGGATTTGTCCACCTTACGACGTTTGGCCTCAAGTGCCTGTCTGAGTTCAAGTTTCTCAAAATAATCAACAGTGCCTTGAAAATCGAACTTATAAAGCTCGATGTTCGCACCAAGAATGACCGCTTGCCATTCTTCAGGCTTCGCCTGGTTGAGAATTTGAATCAAGTCGTCATCAGACAATTTAGACGGTTCAGCCTTACCTTCTTCCCGTGGAAAATACGGTAAGTAATTATTTAGCTCGCGTAAACGCGTAGCAAAGTTACGAACCGTATGACTTCCAAGACGTAGGTAATGCTGCATGTACACCACCTGCTTCTGGTACGCATGCAAGATTGGGAAGTAAGACTTACCAACTTCCGTCATTACCAGCTGGAAAATCTCGTTTGGAGTCTTCCTCTGTCGTGCGGGACCCGCTACGTTCTCCGTATCGAGTCTACGCCACGTTTGCTGGAATTTGTCTCTTGCACTGCCCTTAAGTAGTGCAAGAGCCATAGACGCTTTTTTGTTCGCCAGACTCGAGCGGATAGTCACGAATGACCTCCTCGAGCTCTATGCGCCACTTCACCCACGCTTCTGGCGAGGTGTCGTAGTCTCCAAACAAACGAATTCTCTTTTCGATATTTTTGGAGTTCGCATTTCCGGCTTCAATCGGGACGTCGATTTTTTTATAGTTGCCCTCATCGTCAGATTTCTCTGTCGATTTCTTGGGCCTATCAAAATAAATCGACGGCGGATTCAACGCGAGGTTCGACTGACGGAATGCGACATGTTCCGCAGACGAATTTTCAGACGCTTTGCGCTTACCTTTATTTTTGTTCGTCATGGTGATGTACTGACTACTGGGAGTGAATTCACTGTGCCCTACGCGCGAAGTAATCAGTTTTATTTTGGAGGCTAATTTGTAGCTAGTTTTAAAGGATTAATAGTTGCACCTTATTAAAAGTTATGAGACTAGTTTTTAAAACAAGAGAGCAGTCCCATCCTTGGTGGGATTGGACTGTTCTCTTTCATTCATCTAGGAGACTCAGTGAGTCTCCAAGAGATGTCAGACAGTTCTCATTCTACTGTTGTACGGTTGTACTGTTGTACAGGATCAGTGTTCTATTGTTGCACTGTACTATGGTATTACTAGTCTACCGGTATATCCAAGTACTATACATGGCCATTGTATTGTAGTACTGGATACTAGTAATATAGTATACTGTATCGCACTACGCTAAGGGCACGTGCGGTGTACTGCAGAGTGGTGTCTGACGCCATTTATTTCCATATCGAAGGTAAGCGGACGATATGAAACGGGTCCACAGCTTTGTCTGCGACTGTGTTACTTGTTCCTGTTGAGTCCATGTGATGCTGTTAATGGATTGGTCGGGTCTACGAAGGCTTTTGATGTTGTATTTGCACGCGTGCAGTCCATCTGACTCCGTCATATCCGAAAGTGTGGTGATTTGAAGATACAGTCGCACGAGATTTAAATCAATCTGCTGGGACTTCGTGTAGTTTGCAAGGCTGGGAGATGACATGATGCATTGATCAATGCGGCCTTTGAGAGGTGCTTTGAGAACGTCCGTGATGGACACCGTGAGGTTATGTTGGTACAGATACTGTCTTATGGATAGTAGCCATGTCGGAGTGAGATACTGTAGGTGTATCTGCGGGTGTTCGAGGAGTGGTTCTGCGATGCCAGCTTCGATCTGGCTATACTTCAGGCTCATTATGATGAGTTTCCCAGCTTCACTGTCAGAATAGATGGCGTCTCTCATGTATTTTAGTTGGGAGATTCCCACTTCGGTGCGAAGGTCTATCAGAGCGAGGCCTCCCATCTCAATGGGTCCGTGGCGGATTTCTGTTGGAAGTTTGTGTCCGAGTTTGTTGAGTATGGCCGACAGAATTTTGGATTGGACCATGGATAGTTCCTCTTCGTCAACTGAGAGTGCAGGTAGCACGTTTCTCATGGATGGGCCGTAGGTGGTTCTATGGAACGTGATGATATCTTGTGGAGTCAGGCGGGGGGACCTGAGTGTGTAGGCGAATGCGTCGGCTTTCTTCTTGAGGATCTGGAGTTGAGTTGTGAAGTCTCCGTCCGGTGAGAGGTACCCCTAGGATGCGATTTGCTTTGTTGAGCGGCCAGCGGCGGATAGTAGTGCTTGTATCATTGTTACCTTGCGTGGAGAGGTGCAGGTCGTGATCGGTGGGATTGATAGGCGCAAGATATGGTCTGCCATATTTCCAGGCCCAGTACATTGCGTACCATGAGCATTTTTGGAGATTGAGTGATCCGCCAGAGTAGAAGAGAAGATTCTCCCAAGTTTGGGCGATGGTAGAGAGTGTGGCGGTGAGATCCTCGAGAGAGAGTGAACCTGTGTCCGTAAAGCCTAGGGAGGTGTCGTCGACGAAGGCGTCCACTAGGCGGGTGTGTGTGCTGAGGGAGTCTGGCGATTCAAATGTCATTCTGTGTTTTATCACTCTGTCCAACGTGTTCATAAGCGTGACTACGAGAGTCAACCATACTGCCGGGGAGGCGCCGCTGCCTTGTCCGGTGCCAAAGAGGGGAGAATCCTGTGTCCCGTGGTAAGTTTCTTCTGAGATGCCGTGTATCGTTTTAACCTTGTACTTCATGTGTTGGAGGGCTGAGGCGTGGGTGCTGACGGCGTTTGTTGGCATTCCACAGCGGCGGGCTGCAAGCATTCCGAGGGCGACTATGATGCGGTCATAGCAGGCAGAGGGGTCATTGTCAAATCTTGCCAAATTATGTTTGAGCGTTCTGCAGAGGTCCGTGGTGAGTTCGGTGAGCATGATTGGATCCATCGCAGTGCGTCTTGGGACCGATCCATGTTGGCCATCGTTGAGTAAAGACTTTTCATCAGCTCGTCGTACTAGTCGTGAACCCCATTGGAGTTTGAGGAAGAAGTTGAAGTCAGCTTCGAAGAGGTGAATGATACGGAGTCTGGTTATTTTTGGATGTCCTTGGTCCTTTTCTATCATGATGTTAACGGCATTGCACCACCTGTGGAGCACGAGGCCTTTGTCGACTATGAGTTGGAGGAACTTGGTGAGACTGGAGAGAAGTGTTTCGTTTTGGATGAGAGCTTTGTAGTGGCCCAGGTGTCGGCTAGATGGAGATGTTGAAGTGCGTTCCTTCCATTTGGAGAATCCTTTTTGAACGTCTTCTTGAGAGATTGCTGTGGTGATTTGGGTTGTGTCTTTTATGCGGTCAGGAATACTGAAGGACGTCAAGAATTCTCTCAGGAGTTCGTCATTTCCGTGCCACTCTGCCGGTATGGTTCCGTCAAGTAGAGAAGCAGCTTCCGGCGAGAGACTTGTAAAAGTAAGTTTATCGTGGATTTCTCCTTAGCCGCGGGGGGATGCCGCCGCAGCTCGAAAATGTTCGCGGTTGAATTTTAGAAGGTTGCTTTCGATGGATGTTTTGTCGAGTATGGATGCCCATTGTATGTCTTCTGTAGGTGTGGTTGCGAGGAGCTCCTGGAAGTTGTGAGGAAGGCTGGGATCATTTTGGCAGTGGGGAACCAGAAGTCTGCTAAGACTTTCCATTGTGCTTGGTTTTACTGTCGCTCTTATGTTGGCATGCATCGATCTGCACTGTTCTGACTTGATGGTATTGGTGACAATTTTGGAGCGGCGTTCAGATGCTTTTTGTGTGGAGGGATCTGTGTCGTTGGCGTATATGGCAAGTAGATCTGTGTAGCAGCGGTATCGCAGTTCAGGTGAATTGCATTGGCTGGTTTTGAGATGCTGTTTTGCACTTTTGAGTTGATTGTGGATCTCTGAGATGGGGAGTGGGATGTCGAGGAAAGGGAGAATAAAGTCTGGGTTGTGTTGTTGTGTTTGTGTTTCTATTCTGCGGAGGATATGATGGTAATCTTCTGAGTGTGTTTTTTCCCGGAGGCGGAGGTTCCAGTATCGGTATAGCAATCCGTCGTTTCTTAGTTTTGGTGACCATGCATACGGTTTCTTGGGTCTGTTGAGGAGAGCTTCTGCGTGTTTCATTGCCCGGCCTTGATCGGAGTCCCACTTTTCAAGGTGCTTACGAAGTGTGGGTATGGACATTTTATCTTTGTCTCTTACCAAATTGTCCAGCCGTTGAATCATGTTGTGATCAGCGTAGTAGTCCAGCATCGCGTCGTGGTATGTGGCGACTGCCTCTGGGTTGCCTGTTTTTAGTGAACGTGCATGTGCCGGCGAGATATTCAGTGGTTCTGTTGTCCGATGGAGGAGATGTTGGGGGTCAAGATCGACGAATAGACCTCTGTGATCAGATTGCGGTCCCTCTATATAGGACAGAGACCCTGCTGATGTGACCGACTGTTGGACCTGGAGACAGCCGAAGATGTGGTCGATGCGTCGATGTGTGGAGCCTATGAACGTTGATGGAGACGGTGTTTTGGCGTGGAGGTCATTGAGTTCACATTCTGAGGCAAAGAGTTGGAGATCAGTGTCATCTTCTAGGCATCCGTTGGAGTCCATCATGACAAGGATGGCGTGACCTTTTGTTTGCTCATGTTGAATCGCTTGAGTGAGATCTGTGAGCAGGATTTTGCGCGGTTGTGGGTTTTTAATCCCTTTGCCTCGGTGGTGTTCGTATTCGCGGCTAAAGGCACTGCCAATTGGTGATGATTGGATGCTTCCTTTGCACACTCTATAGGCGGTGAAAATGGTGAGGAATCGTTCATCTTTTCCTCCGAAACTGAGCGAGCTCCAGCGGCCGAGTCCGGTGGGGTCGTGATGCGGTTCTCCGAATGCCATGGGAACTAGAGAATTTGTCACCATTGTTACGGTGCCGCCAGCTTGAAATGTTTCTTTTTCTGGTACCGGGTCGATGTCCTGTGATGGTGAGCTGAGGGAGAATTTGTGTTGTTCGTATTGTTTTCTAGCTTGTTGGTGTAAAGCGTTGCGGAGATGGTGGTGCGACCAGGCGGAGTTGGTTTCAGCCATGCCGATGATGTCTGCTCCCATTGATGCCGTGCATGAAAGGTAGTAGGCGTAGTCTTCACCTGTGTGGGAGTATGTGAGGCCCTTCACGTTTTGAAAGAACACGCGGATGCTTGATGGTTCCCGGTCGTGGATAGAGTCTCCGTACGATGAGGTCAGATCTATGTTTAGCGGTTGACGGAGCGTGGTACGACCAGGGCGGAAAGTGTGGAGTGTTGCGTGTGTGCTGTGATGTTGAATCAGTGCTGGAGTTTTGGCGGGAGTTATTGGAGTCTGTGTGTGGTTTGTGGATATGGTGGCGGGAATAGGCGGTGTGAGGACGTCTATTATCTTATTGATTGATACGGACATTAGGTTTCCCCGTCGTCAGGTGTGCGGGGATTGTTGTATTGGGCACTTTTATCCTGATCGGAAGGGGGAGAGGGAGGGTTGAGATTTTTGATGATGGTGTCAAGAGCGGGGTCACGTGATTTGCGTTTGTTTTTCTTTTTGACCGGCGACGCTGCCATGGAGGAGTGGTTATCGGTTTCAATTGTTTGAGTGGACATTGTGTCATAGTCCTGATGGTCGCTTTCGTCGTCTGAGGGACATGAGTTGTCTGGTGATCGTGCGGCAGGTTGCCAGGTATCAAGGGCCGTGCTTTCTGTGGAGGTGGCCGTGAGTTGTTGAATGAGTTGCATCATCCTTGCAAATCCGTCTTGTTGTGCTTGGGCTTGGAGTGCGGCTTCGTTCCGTATTTCATTTCGAAGGGCCGTTAGTTGTGCTGTGGTATGTTCAGTTAGTTGCTGGACGTCCGCCGCTGTTTTTTCGACTAGTGTGAGAGTGATGATAGCTCGTTCGTTTACTTGAGCGAGATCTTCCTGATGTTTTGTGACTGCTTGTTGGTGTCTTCTAATGCTTGCCTCGATCTCCGCGAATTTATTTTGGGTCGTCATCGATTTCGTCATTTGTGAGTGTGTTGTTGCCGTTTCGTCTGTCAGATCTAGCTCCTGAATCGGGTCCATGGCTTTGTTGTGTGTCTTTTTTGGTGTTCCTTCAGCCTGTGCAGAACGAGCTGGCGGTGATTGCGACAGTTGGGAGATAGCGTTTGGGAGTAATGGTGGGTGTGGGAGTAGGTTGGTTGGTAGAGTGGGAGGTCTGTATCCCGAGGATGGTGTCCCAGCTGGGCTGCGAACGGATGCGGGAGCATTTTTCCAGACGGAGGATGCGCTTCTTTGTTGGATGAGGGCGAGATTGTTGTGAACTGCCACTGTGGGAACGTAAATGGCTTGTGGGGGGCTCGCTTCCTGGATAAGGTTTGTGAAGTCTGCTTCCCGCTGATTGAAGGTGGAGATGCACTCTTTGTATTCGCTGAAGAGGTTGTGGACTTGTGCCATGTGTTCCACTGGTACTAGAAGTTGCGCCCGTCGAGAGTCTCCTCCGTTGTCGGCATCGCACCTGAGACTGTTGCCTGCTGTGTCTTTTAGTGACGTCGCCCATTCCCTGGTGTTTCTTTCCAGGATGTCGGTACCGCGGTGTTCATTTCGGATGAGATCAACGTTTTGTATTGTTGGCGCCATTGTGATAATTCGAGTGTGCGTCATGTAGTCCGCATGAGTTTGGAAAAGAGCGTCGACTTCGGCCGTGCTCATTTTGGAGAGTAAGAGTCTGCCCAGAAAGACCGCGGTGTTGGTTCCGTCGAGGTAGGCGGAAAGTATCTCCGTCAGAGGTCCGACGTGGTTCTCTCCGCATTTAATGGTGAGATGTGGTATGTCGTGTCCGGTTGGGGTCTTGCGGTGGTATCCAATGTCGAAGAAGGGGGTCGTGGCTTGTAGATGTCTGCGGAGATGAGCTAGGTAGTACTTCCTCTGTGTGTATTTTGGGTGCTTAAAGAAAATTGTTTCTCCGCTGTCGCACGATGAGTTTGAGATGTTTACTTCAACGTTGTGACGTTCTAGGTTTTTCTTTGTTTGTTTGTCGCCAATCCATTTGCCTGCACCCGTGCTTAGGCAGAGACGGAAGCTGAAGACGTACATTTGGATGGACTCGATCTTGGTGATTTTAGGTGCGAGGAACTGTAGGAGATTGTCTGGTGTAAGTTCCAGGGAGGGTATGTGTGGTGTGGTAGATCCGTTCTTCCACGGAAAAAGGATGGCATCTGATACCGTTTCCAGAATGTAGTGGATCGTATCCGTGGCTGCAAGATTCCATTGTTCGTCGTCTTCGGAGATGCTGTTGTAGTTGTCAGGTTTCCATCGCACTGTGACTCTCAGTGTGCCGTCGTTGACTTTAACAAAGCTGAGTCCTTTCTTTGGAGCTTGGGTTTGTTGGCTGGCGTTTGGGTGAACAATGGATGGGGTTTGCGTCATCTGGATAGCGGACTCGGAACTCGGGCGGGTTGGATTTCTGGAGGGCGATACGGGTAGTGAAGTGTCTCTGGCCTCTTCGTTGGTGATGGCGCGCGGTTTAGTTTTTCCTTGGACTGGTGTCCAGTTGTCGTTGGCAGGTAGTTTTTTGTCGGTGCTGTCTGTGTCTTCCATTATCTCGTCTTCGTCGTAGATACGGCGGGCGCTTCTTGGATCAGTAGTGTCGACAGTGAGAGCGGATGGCTTGTTTGTTAGCAAGTGAGGGCGCGCAATGTCGATGGCCCAGCGTTCCAATTTCTTCGGGATTTTCATACCGCGGGAAAGTAAATAGCTGTAGCTCTCCCAGATAAGTAAATAGCTGTAGCTCTCCCAGATGAACTTGAGAGTATCTGTCTGGTTGTGGATCATGCGTTGCCACTGTGTGTCAAACTGAAAGCAGTGGTCGTATGCATGGTAACCGAAGAGGGTATAGTGATTCCAGGTGTGTGCGTTTCCGACAATTTTGTAAGCAGCGTCGTTGGTGGTTCGGAGAGTCATTGATGTGGTATTCATGTAGTTTTCGGTGAATTGTTTCGGGGTTTCATGCCAGTTGACACTGTCAATAGCATAGATAGGGTGAGAGATATCTACGCCATTGGGATGATCTCCGAGAGGTGTGGGAGGTCCCGTTCCTTCGGTCATGGTGCTACGTGACAACTTCTTACAGTTGCTACGGGGAGGCGGTTAACGGACAGACTGTGGTTCGCGAATACTAAAGTAGGAAATTGTGTACACTTTTTCGTATGATATCAGGTATCAGGAATCTGGAAACAGGCTGTCATGTCGTGTAGTCTCGATTCGTGCATCTTTCACACGCGCTCCTTTGCTACGCTGTGCAAAACCAGTTGCCCCTTGTAGCAAGCTGTTGAGGGTTTTCAACATCAACCCCAAAGCACAACGTGCTTATTAAGAAAGAAACTGGTAGCACCCAGGGTTCTGTGCTAGCTAGAGCATCTTTAAAGAGGGGATTGCAAAAAATTGTAAACCACCTTAGTATAAATACTCTTCTGCTTTCCTCGGTTGTTCTTAAGAATGTCAAAAATCTCATTCATACATATATGTTTTAATTGATGATGTTCCTCTGCATTGCATAAACACTCCCACCATTGCTTCACATACTGGAATTGAAGCGAGTCAATAATTGCTTTTTGTTGATGACTCAAGTGACAATCCACTCTGTGAGTTTTGTAAAGCTCCATGCAACTCCATCTCTGCTGGCATACATTGATTCACATGATGATGTTGCTTGCTTTGCTTCAAGACCTGCTGCCAGCACTGTCATATCTTGTTCATTGTTTTCCATCGTTCTAACATAAACATAGTAGAGGGACTCCAATTCATTCTCATCATTGCCATTACGCGTCTTATTCATTCAAGTTTATCATTTAGTGAACCCAGCAGCCACCCAAATGAGTGGTGCCACCAGAACCACATTTTGTAGTCCACAAGCAAAAGCATCCAGTACAATCAATTGCTTCCCTCCTCTTTCTGAGTCTGTGACTTGCCAGGCTTTTCCAACAGGTGAGTACAGTCAAGCCTACCACCAAATCATCCCTGCCATTCCATGCTCTGTCTCATGCATTGCCGATTCGTTTCTTGTGTCGGCTCGCATCATTCAGCTGAAAGAGAGAATAACAAGGCTGGCTTGTGAGCAGCACATGAGCAGATGTTACAAAAAGAATCCCAATTCCTCAGTGGCTGCTGCTGCATTGTTTGACATGTGTGAGTGATACAAGATGCAAGCCCTGCAGTAGCAGCAGCAGCATTTGGAGTAACAGGTTTTGAACACTACTACGGGAGTGTTGGTGTCTACCGTGGACCAGCAGCTTCCAATTCCCGCCATCATTGTTGCATGCAACAGTGGTGTTGAAGATGGTGCGGTCATACCTTCATGTCAGTGCAGAGTTCACCAATGTCAAAGGCTGGTGCACCAGTGAAGCTGCTGCCATCAACTTAGCTCATGACACACAAGGGAATGAAGAAGATAACAAAACAGACAATGACCACATTGATGATTCAAAAGTCTTGACGTTTGTTGACAGCAGCTTGAAACCAAACACTGTCATCGCTCAGCAGATACGGATTATTCGACTACGTGCCGATTAAATGTCTATTCCAATTATCGAAATGAGCCTTTGAAACGTTCATTACTATTACCAACAAGATTGTTGTCCGTCATCGAACTTGGTACAAGTACAAGGTACCACTGTAGCAAAGAGTTGGAGTACCTACGCTACCAGGTATACATACCGGTATGATAGCAATCCGAGCGCCTGAGTGCGTGCCTTACTCAAAAGGGGTGGTTTTGTTTCATACTCAGTATTCAGTATGATGTGCCGGAACGATACTCGTACCAGTACCTGTAGTTGATTTCCATTGGGTCAATTCCTGACCCCCTGACACCCGACACACGACACACGATCTCCGGATGCATCCGATGGATGGTCGTACATCCATCGCACAGCCGCGATCCGACGACCCAACACCTACCGCCAGGGATGCACACTGTTCAATGAACATAACATGGTGCGAATCTGTCTCTCGACAGCAACTGCTCTGACTCTACTCACAACAACATCCACTGGTAGCGCCTTTACCCCCGCCTTCGTTGCCCGAGGCCGACTAGCAAAACGTTTTCAAGTTGCAACAATGTCTGCGTCTGCACATTCCACATCCACCAGTCTGAAACCCTACATTGAAATCCTGATTGCAGGTGAACGTCATTTGACTTCGGACGAAACGGAGGCAGCCTTTGGTGCCATCCTCTCCGGTGCCGATGAAATTCAAGTCGGTGCGCTCCTCACATTGCTTCGCGCTCGCGAGGAAACTCCCTCCGAGATTGCCGGCATGGTCAAGGCCATGAACAGCGCCTGCAACGCTGTTGATTTGGGAGACCAACGATTGTTGGACATTGTCGGAACGGGCGGTGATGGTGCAGATACCATTAACATTAGTACAGCCTCGGTGGTATTGAGTGCCGCCTGCGGATGTATTGTCGCCAAGGCGGGAAATCGTTCCGTCTCATCTCGCTGTGGGTCGGCCGACGTCCTCGAGGCGCTCGGCGTCAAAGTGGATCTGCAGCCAGCGGATATTGTCAAGTGTGTCGAACAATGCAATGTAGCATTCATGTTCGCACCCATCAACCATCCGGCCATGAGATTTGTTGCTCCTGTTCGATCCAAACTGGGAGTACGAACGTGCTTCAACATTTTGGGACCCATGACGAATGCGGCAGGAGCACAACGAGCCGTGATTGGGGTGTTTCATCCCGAGTTGATGCCTCTCATGGCCGGCGCTCTCAAAGAAGTTGGTCGTATCGATCACGCAGTTGTCGTTCATGGAGTGGGTTTGGATGAGATTAGTCCATTGGGCCCTGCTGAAATTTTGGAGGTGAGTTTTGCGGCGATCTTGCCTAGATGGGGTCTTCTGCACAGTGTTTCGCCGACTCAACCTGCTTTCTCTTTAGATCAAGAACGTCGCCGCTGCAGGAGAGCCAAAGCGCTACGAAGAGAAATTCTTTACCTTTGATCCGCTCGATATTGGTATTCCTCGTTGCGACATTTTGGATCTCAAAGGTGGAGGACCAGAAGAAAACGCTGAAAAGTTTAAGCAAGTTTTGATGGGGGGAGATGAGACAGATGCCAAACGTGACGCCATCGTCTTGAACGCTGGTATGGGATGCTACGTTTATGGAATAACGGATTCCATTGAAGACGGCTGCAAGCTTGCTCGAGAAACCTTGGTGTCTGGGAAGGCTACTGAGGTGTTAGAAAAATGGATTGAGGTCAGTCAAGCGTTAGCCGCCAAGTCCTAAGATGTTAAGATCCCTCATACGTGTGCTAGATTTTCATACAACCAACTTTCATTCCGCCGACATGCAGCTACACCAATACTAGAGTCGTAGTTCCTTAATTCTGCACCGCCTGTCACCTGTTTTCCACCCGTTGTCACGTGTCTCTTTTAAACTTCATCACACCAAACAATTGCACTTGTGCCGGATACGACAGTATGCATTATGCATACATGGCTAAACAATACAACAATACTGTTTTACTGTACTAGGGAGTATCTGGTACGGTAAACAAACCCATCCACAGTACATAGTATACTGCACACGTAAATGCTGCGACCTGTGCATTCGACATGACAACATGCGTCACGCCTCCTGAAATGTTTCTGTACGCGTGGTATTACAGGCCTAGTAGGGTGAATCTTCGTACAATCCTTTCACAGGATCGCGACGATCCAGGATTCGGGTGGATTTACTGCCAGTTGCCAATATCGCACATCATCAACAAGTTTACAGCGCCTGTCTTGGTTGACAGTTGTCGACGTAACTGTCACTCCATCATGATGAAGATTGCGGCTGTTGTCCTCGCCCTTGCGGCTCCGTTGGTCAAGTCAGATCTTGTATTGTCAAAGTCAGTCATGGATTTGACGTTGATTGCAGCAGAACTGTCGGATCTGGCGTATTTGGAGACCGCTCCAAATGACACACTTACTATGGATTACTCCGCTTTTGGATACTACAACAGGGAACCTGACCAGGCCCTGACTGCCAAGACGAAAGATGGTTACTGCTTTGTTGCCTTCCCGAGGAACATCCCTTACATGGGATGATTGGAAGCAAAATCTTGAAATCGGTAATCAAGATATCTGCGTCGATGTGGCCGGGACGCAGAAATGCTGCACGAGTCGCATTGGATTTTTCGGCGCATACAATACAACTTACCGCTACGATGTCGAAAAAGCCGTCCGTGATTGTGCCAAGACTTGTGTGGACAAGGATGAGTGTGTCGTGATTACGGGACACAGTCAAGGCGGAGCTGTGGCTGCTGTTGCAGCATTGTTCTTGGTGGACCTTAACCCTTACGTTATTACCTTTGGTCAGCCTCCCACCATTGACGCTCCTTGTGATTTAATCCCATCGGCGCGCATGTATCGCTTCGTCAACACCAAAGAATCGCCCACTCTCGGAATTGCATACGATCCAGTAAGTAACACTGAAAAACGGTTTCCTTGAAATGTTCCTGGACTACTAAAATGATATAACATGTGTCTAAACCTTATTGCTCAGGTCCCAATGTCGCCCGGACTCGGCGCGAATCATTTTGGAAATATGATTGTCCTCGGTCCAGATTCCACTGGTGTGGCCTACATCGGGCTCGACGCCCAAGATTTTTTACATCCTTTCGTTGACGGTGTCGAAGCGCACATGATGACCAAGGGCACCACTCCATACCCAGGTTATTTGGACCGCATCAGGGCTCTCATGGCCCCAGGAGTTTTCCCCATCCGCAGCAATGGTTATGTCGCGGGATCTCTTTGTTCGGAAGGCAAGGAGTGTGAATCCAAGGAATGTTCTTCTGAGACACTCTTCACGTTTAGCCGTTGTGTTGGAGCCCAATGCGACGTGGATTCCAATTGTACTACTGGGCGGTGTGACAGCGGCGTCTGCATCTCAAAGTTCGGCTCCTGCATGCCATGCGATGAAGACTCGGACTGTGCCGGTGAAGCAAAATGCCACCTTTTCAAATGCTCCAACGAAAAGGGTTTGATGGACAACAATTGCATCTGCCTCGAAGGAAGTGATTGTGACTCCGGTCGCTGCGAGGGGTTCACTAATCCAATATGTGAGGCTCAGCTTGGATTGGGTGCGTCGTGCAATGAACACTCGGATTGCCTTTCTTCCTACTGCGGATGGAACTTCGTTTGTGAGATGCCTGTCGATGAAAAGAGTAAAGTCGGACCCTTTGTGTGGACGCTGATTGGCGTCGTTGTCCTTGCTGGAATCTGGCTCACTTGGAAATTCTTTCAGCAACGCCGCGATGGCTATGAAGAGCTTGGATCCACCACGATTGATGTTTAAGTGGGGCGATGTAGTTTTGTGAACCCTTTTCACTATCTGCTATTTTTTGGCGTGGCTAGAGGTGGGAATGGAAAGGATGTCTTGTAGAGTCGTAAACACCAATTTAAAGAACGGCATTCTTGTTAAAAGTAGGAGAAGAGATCTGTAAGCACAGTCGACAAGGTTTCGCATTGAAGTGCGTTAACCACGGATTCGCAGGGCAGCGTTATTGCAGGGTTGGTATTGCCCGCCATTCTAGCGTTTCGAGCCATGTCCATCCTCTCGACGGCATCGGTCTTTTGTCGATCGGTTTGAATCGCGTTCACCGCATTCCGGAGAGACTCGTAACTCTCGTACAGCTGCCGCGCTAACTCCATGTGGCCGACTTGACTTAGGAAAAAAGCTGTTTCGTCAATGATTGCGGTGTAGTTTATATCGACGCAGCAGTTCTTTAGCGTGTCCACAAGAAATTTCAGTTCTTCTTCGCTTCCCGGGCGAAGCTTGTTCTTCTTTGGTCCCTTCCTTTTACTCTTCTTCTTTTCCTTCTTGCCAATGCTGTTAAACTTCGACTTGTGTCGTTCCCGGTCGTGTTCTGAGTTCATGGTAAACGTCGATTGCTGCCCGACAGTGATCACAGTCGAAACGCTAGCGACCGATCGAACGCTACCCATTGATCCAGCACTTGCCGTACTTCGTAAACTGGACGTGGATGCCAGAGAAAAGAGACTACCAGCATCATCTCCCTGGTCAAGTGCGTCTCCTGCCTCCAACCCACCTGCTTCTGCAATGGCATCCTTTCGAATCCGCAGCACTTCTACATATCGCTGACTGGTCTTCTCAAAACGAATTTTCTTTTCTTCAAAATCGCTCATCATTCCGTCTGCATACGAGACTGCAGCATCCACTGTCTTCTTGACAAGGTCATTTCTGTCGTGCAATATTGCCAGTCGCCGTGCTTCGGCCCACATCTCGGCTGAGTTCAATATGTCAACGGCACCGACGATGTCTGATCCATAGTCGATCAGTATTCGCGCAGCGTCGGCAAGCGCATCTCGTGTGTTGTTGCCGACTCCGCCTCGTCCAGCAGCGATTTCTTGTGCAATTTCATTAGCCACTTGTCGGCGGCGGATTTCCTGTGCTTCGGCAGGAGCGGACGCAAGTGTCTCTGTCGACAATGTGAAATAGTACCTCCAATCACCACACAACCGAGCGGCTCGTTTCGCGCCATCAAGATCCATTGGATCGGCTGAGAGGAAGATTGAGAGTGCGGCCTTGGCTTTACCTTGTTGCAGCAGATTTTCGCCAAGGGATCGCAAGAGAAGGTGTTCCCTTTCAGTGTCATATTTATACAGCTGCAGACCCAAACGATGCAAACCGTGTTTCTCAATCAACTCGAGGCATTGGTCGAACCCGTTCCCGAAGACTTGGCCTTCCGTTGCTTCGAAGGCATCAAGATTCTCCTTTTGGATACCGGAAGTGTACAAGTTGGAGAGGGCTGTCTCGTAGCGCTTGAGGCGTATGTCAACTTCGTACTTGGAGAAATATTCCGGGAGTGAGTTAAGGCGTTTCAAAAGAGGAAGATAGATCTTCGGATCCATCTGAGAATTACGGGCAACAGCTCTGGCCAATTCATAGTCGTACATTCCAAGAGCCGTCTCGAAGAGCAATTTGTAGTCTGCCAAAAAGGCCAGATACTGAATCGAGCTCTGGGCTTTCTCGGAGAGTAGCGGCGGTTTCTTGTTGGATGCAGAATGTTGAGCAATAGCTTTATCGCGAATCATGGAGAGAGCTTGTTCAAGTTTCGGCGGATCTTCCTTGGCATATGTGGATAGAATAGGAAGGAGGTAGTATCCGTCAGCGACAGTTCGCCCTCCACAAGTCGTTCCGCGCTCTTCGGCTTCCGTGAGAACAGCTCGCACTCTTTGACAAACTTGATTCACCTTGGTTGTCACATCAAAGTCGTCTGCAATACTCGTCGAGGACGTTCGATGGAACCACGACGGCAGAATATATCGATCCCGGGTCACGTCAGCGTTCTGCAGTGTTGAGATGAATAGATTCAAAAAATCCACTGGCTTGACATCTTCAATGAATTTCACCACTCCATCGGCAAGAAACTTTGCACAGTCAAGGTCGACGATCAAGTTGAGATCAACCTTGTGTCGTCTCATCATGGTGAATGCTATCCCAAAATCACCCGAATTGATTTTGGTCATTACATAGGGCAGGACCAAGGATCGCGGAAAGATACCCTCCAAATTCCCCCGTGGCATTTGAAGAACTACAGTTGGTTGATTCGGCAGGACGGCCACCAATCTTGCTCCTCTTTCGACGTTCCGAGGCTCATAGCCATCCGAATCTTGCTCATCGGATCCCATTAGGGGATCAAAGTTGTGGAGGGATGTCAGAGCCAGACTGCGAAGTTGGCAATGAGCTCCGGCCGTGACGAAGCAAACAAATTGATGAGCAGTTGAGAGAATGAAGGAGGAAACAGAATCTGCCAATAGCCGATCGTGGCAGTAAAGACGGGAGCGAGCCGACTGGCCAACGACCAGTCGCTCCCGGTGTGGATGTTCGGGTTCCGCGTCCATGTCGGCAGCGTGATAGAGCGCAGCGATCCATGGACAAGGTTCCAAGAGTGGTTCAAGGGAGGAAGGAACGACATGGCCATCTAAGTATTCGAGCAGCTCCCCATCATCCAACTCGATAAGAGCTCCGTTGGCGCAATCCGACCAATTCACAATTTTCAATACGGATCCTTCCATTGGGATGGTATTCGTAATGCTCGCCACATTTTTCTCCAAATCCAATTGTATTTCGACTAATCGATTGTCGAATGCAACAGCAATTAGCTCTAGGGTCGAATCGTTCGATTTGACACCCACCAAATGTCGTAGTGCGTGAACATCGACCTCCAATGTGGTCTCCCATGGAACCATTGGTCGCGGAATAATCGAGTCAACTGTGCATAGGCAGCCGTTCGACAAGTATAACACAACTAGTTCTCCGAAAAAAACAACTTGTCGCACAGCATGAGTGAGAGTGATGCTGTTGGCGTACATGGGCGGTGGCACTAATGCCTTGTGCAAGGGTGTCGACTTGAGAATGGCTCCATCGATAGAGAACGCAGTAAACCCGTCGTTCGAAATGACAGAGTAGGTAGAAACGTCCCAACAACACGTGTATTCCCTCCATTCATGTGTGAGGCCGAGAAAGAGGCGGTAAGGTTGTTCCTCGTGAAACACTGTGCAAACAATTTGTGATTCAAACTTCCATTCATATTTCAAGTACCAGTGATAGTTGCTTCGATGCCACAATTGCAGGCGCGACGACCCATCGTCGTCTTCAAGAGATACAGCCAGCAAATCTGACAGTGCATTCCAGCACAAGCACTTAACTGTAGCGAGCGAACGCAGGTCGAATTCACGATGACGAAGCCCATTGGGTTCGAAGAAGACGACCAGTTGTGTCCTCTTGGTTTTGCGTTGAACTGATGCGATGAGGTTGGAACATCCAGAACTGGCCCATGAAAGGGGTGGATGGAGGTTCGGCACCAGTTTACCAGAGCCATCTTCCGAAAGGCCGACAGAATGCAGGGCGAGCGAATCTCGCTTATAGGTGCGAATGCGGCGAATGTTGTCGAGTGTTTCAAGGGTGTTCAAAGCCAGAAGTGTGCCATCGGGTCTCCAGCTGAGGGATACTTGGGAATTTTCATCGAATTTTTCAAGTACAATCTCATTTAATACTTCGAATTCAGCTGTCATGGTCAAGAGGACTCCATTCGTTGTTCCGTCGTCATTCTCGGTGAGAGTTACCAGGGCGAGCACTTCAGCATCTGGACTCCATTTTCCATCTATAATACCATGATCAAACGCTCCAACAAGCTCTTGATCGCCTGTTTCTGGTTGTACGGATACAATAGCTCCACTTCTGGAAAGACATACAATCTGAGGGTCTACAAAAGTGACTTGGAACCAGTTTCTGCAGTCGCCATTCAGTTGTTGTTGCCACCGTTGTGCGATTAGCGAGCCATCATTTGTCAAAACGACGGAAGACTCTTGGATGCCATCGTCAATATGACAGAGATCTACGACATTGGCGACGGCATGCCGTTTCTCCTGGAGGAGGACTAGATTTCTCATGGTCCGTACTTGTACTGTTGTTGTCAATCCCTCCGTGTGTCGCTTGTTGTTCTTCTTCCGATGATAGTCTGCTGATAGCTGATCGTGGATGGTTGATGGCTGATGGTTGATGGTTGATGGTGGATGCAGAGGGACGAGTGTGACAACTTCGGCCGGCAGTAGGAGTACTCCTACTACGGTAGACTACGGTCTACGGTAGGAACAACGTTCTACCGGTACGTTCTACTGCAAAACCGACGTACTGACATGGGGCATTCCAGTACAGTACAAGGCACAGTATCGGTAAGTACTAGTACTCCAGTAGTGTAGGCAACAGTCAAGATCAAATTACTCGGAGTACTACTAGTAGTACTCCAGTACTTGTACTGCTTAGTTTCTTAGGCCTCGGCAGGGTGACATTAGGAGTCAATTACAACATTTCCTGATGTGGCAAGCATTGCAAAGGAAGTGACATCTTAAAGCAAGAATAATCACAATTTCTGGCCAATGTGCAAAATATCATGCTCATTTTGCTACGGTGCATTAAAGTACTCCGAGTATATAACTACTCTTCTCTCAGACAATCCATGTTAGCTTTAACTTAAGTTACGTCCAGCAAAATGTGGTAGTAAAGTGACTGTACATTGTAGTATTTGGTTAAGTTTAACATCAGGTTGCAATTTTTGGTTAGTTGACTGGGGAGGTGGCTTTATTAAGTCACACAACTTTCTGAAATTCGGTCCGTGTTAATTGTGAGAGCTACTCGGAGTACAGTTGCTGTGCAGAGGTACAGTACAAGTACTACACATGGCACATGTTCGGAGTACTGCATACTTATGCACTATTGTACCGTTTCTTCGTAATGTTCTCTCAAAGCTATGCATACTGGCGGTGTCGGCTCGATTCAAGAAAGAATTTTTTTCGTTTGTGCGTTGCGGTTTTGGGATCAAGAGCACGCATTCAAATATGCACACACACAAGAAATGATTTGGTCGACGCATTTTCTCGGATTATTTCCGTTCGGGGTGGGCCCGGCGTTGTATCATGTGCCTATCATCTATGCATAGAACGAAAAGCGCCTGCCAGTGTTGTCTTTGTCGTGATGGTGTGTGGACTTAAGAAAATGTATGATACGCGGAATTTAAGGATACATAAGAGGTTTTATGTTTTATTTTTTTAGTTAGCGCACGTCTTGGTGGAGGGAGGGGAAGGAGCCCATCGTGTGCATTCGTACGACATACCAGTGAGTGCACGTGCACGCAGTCAATCTCCCAGGGTGCAGAGAGCAATAAACGATTCGAACAATCGTCCCGTGGTCTCACGAAAGTCCAGCTCAGAACGATTTCGCATCGAGCCAGAAGTATCATCATCAAGTACAAGTTGGTGTTTGCTCAAGGCACAAGAAGAGGAAAAGAGACGCACTAAAGCTTTCTCTTGTTTCACTTCCTTTTGAACATCTTTGAACTGTACCTGTTCCAGTTACGAAAACGGATCTTGCTGGAAGTTTGGAGCAGGTGAAATTCACCATCGTCCCATTCCGTATTCTGAACGTGCATACTAGACCTTAAAATCTCAATTCGGTTCCAATAACTACTCCAGTCCGAGTACGTGACCATCAAGCACCTCCACAAGCCTTAACTGCCCCAACTTCAATATATTAAGATGGATTCTTGGATGTCGGGTCCACTTCAGGGACTTTTTGTTCGCGAGTTATCCGACAATTATACAACATCAATTGTCACGGAAGATGTCGATCTCATACCCTTCGATGTGACTCTGGCGTTGGCAACAGGGGTGCCTGTCGATACGGTCGCACTCACAGTCACGGTGTCACAATGGATGGAGGCCAATTTCGAAGAATCCGTGGCGGAACGCGGTTACAAGTACAATTTCCGGCAAGTCTCACTGCGAGAATTGATAGATGGGGTCCAAACACCGAGTTCCTACAGAATTACCTTTGAGGGGAAATCCTATTGGAGGACTGATCGTGATGTGCCCACGGAAACAGAAGTCGGTGCCATGCAACTCGATGGACTTGGGAATCAAGCTTCACTGTTGGCAAAACTGCAGGCCGTCGATGATAAGACGGGACTGGGATCGTCCGTGGTGGCAGCTAGAAGTGACTTGAACAGCGGCGCTCTGGACATGCAACCAACGTCAAACTCAGGGTATGATGGTATCATTATTGCCGCAATTGTCATTGCTGTATTGGCGTCCCTCTTGCTTGGATTCGCCTTGTACATGGCGTGGAGATCGGGTCAATCTGGGAAGGAAAGGTTGGGGGACACAACTGAGCAGCACCCAGATGCAGACGGGAAGGATGATGAGATTCCACGTCAAAGTGTTTACACTACGGCCGGTCCCTACCCGGAATCTGTCATCTCGGACGACATTTCATCCTCTCTTTCTGCGTACTACAAGCAGGGCATGACCGGTGGATATAGAACCAATCGTGACCAATCTGGAGGCTTGAACGATGCGGCGTCTGTCAGCTCGATGGAAAGCTACGGATACTCCTTGGATGGATACGCCTCCAGCATCGCCAACAACTGATTGTGTCCTGTGTTTGTTTATCATATCTCAAAACCTTCTGCGTTTCACCAAGGACCGGGTATTACATCAGTTTTAACACATACCCATTAATCTATGTAGTAGTCTACCGGTCGGCCATTGTGCCGTGTGCCGTGTCACAACAATGTACGTCATAGCGTGTTCTGCAGACCTAGTCTTCGAGATCCGTCACCTTCACTTGGAACGCCCACATGGATGGTGGGTCATTCACGCTGCCTGCGCTGGAGGACGTGGCTTCCAGAGGGCTGACCGGATGAATTTCCTCGTCGTTATCAACATCCAGCACATGTGACGAATCATCAAACGACACTGCGGCTCTCACATGATGGCCCGAGTCGGGCGTATACGGCAATGTGGGATCATCCTCGTCATCATCATCACCGGGTAAATCATTCAGGTAGGCTTCCGAGGGACCTGTCGAATACGCGTTTACCGTTTCGTCATCATCGTTACTATCTTCGTCGCCTTCATCGACAATGGGCATTTCTCGGGGACTGCTTCGTCCGGACTGTACTACTGTTGGATAATCTTCCATTTCGGCAGTGAACTCATCTTCCCGTTGGATGGGCCGGGCGTGATCGGCCGCCCACACCAGGTCGTGTTCGTGTTGCCTCTTTCTCAAGTACAGATATCCAATTGAGCCGAATGTCACGACCAGAAAGAGCGCTGTCGCAATGAGGGCAATGGCACCGACCGAGAGTCCGCCGTCCGCGTTGGAAACGAAACTAACAGGTGCTCCTGTGGGAATCGGACTCAAGGTGGTTGGAACAGAAGGACTGCCTTCCAAAACAGCCATTCGTAGGATATTAATCTCGGCGCCCATTTGTCCTAAATTCAAATTGGTCACGAGATTGTCCACGTAGGTGGCCTGATCACGTTCGAAGGGGTCCAAGAAAATCACGTCTTGGTTGTCTTCTATTCTGTCGTTTTCGGCGACGTTAGATAATGTGATGTTTTGCTCGTACTGGATGCTGAGTTGGGAAGTTACTTCCCCATTTTCGAGACGTCGAAATCGTTGTCCATCTGGAAGGACAACATTTTCTTGCCCCAGCAGCACAGTGTTCACGTTGACAATGTTAATGGTAGGAAATGGGCGGTTATTCCAGTATAAAATGACATGCTTGTTCGTCGTCTGTTCCCAAATACCAACGCTAGATTCGTTCATGTATGGCATATTCTGAAGGACCATTTCCACGACACCACGGGTGATATCAATTGGATCGGTCGTCGGAAATGCAGACGGAGATATCGTAGGTTTGTTTGTGGGTGCCGTAGGAAGTCCAACGGTGGGTTGGGCAGTGGGCAGTCCGGACGGGCTGTTACTGTACGTTGGTGGGCTGTGCGAGGGAACATCCGAAGGTATCGCAGAAGGAACAAAGGATGGAAAAGCTGACGGCATATTCGATGACGTTGGGTCTCTAGTCAACATCGGCGATGTCGTAGACGGAACAAGTTGGACAGAAGGACTGCTCGTAGGATTTCGATTAGGCGACAAACTACCGGTGGGTGTTGTTACTTGCAATACACGTCTCATGTGTGCACTCTCGAACGCCATTGGCAAGCCAGTGTCAGTCTCAGCCACTTCATCCGGAGTAGATGTCACATCAGACATTCCAAAAAGTCCGCGATTGAACCATGTCGCCTCCTTTCTCCTTTTTGCTTTGCCCAGTCCGGTTGGTTGCTGCTGCGTTGATATTGATGTCAATGCAATTGGTAAATGTCGTCGGAGGAGGATTTGGATCGGTTGCGCTTCAGACGCCAATGCACGTGGCATTTTGTCGCTGATACCAAGTACTGTAGCCCTTGCGTTAACAACCAATGCAGCTACGAGTACTTGTATTCGAAGAAACAGATCCACACCTCGCATTTCGTCTCGTCTCGTCACTTCGGCTCGTGCTTGGTTTGCGTGTTGAGTGTTTATTGATGACGGTGAAAAATGATATGCATACACATTTGAATGCTGAAAGCACTTGTCTGCGTATAGGCGAATGCGTTCTCCGTGACACTTGTACTACTTTTACCGGTAGAATACTGGATACTGGATTTTACTACAGTACCAAGAAATGAAAGAGTACCATGTGTGTCACTCCGTCATGCCACGTGTCAAGTTTTCTTGTTCGGTTGTCCGTTGTCATGGTCGGTAGTGGGCTGTAGGATGTACCCTACTGTATGCAGACGACTTAACATTGACATGCTAAAATATATTTGTAGTAGATGCTTACTCTACTAGGTCGTATTGTTGTGGGGGAAAAGGCGCCTTGATGAAACATGAAAATTAAAATATAATTCAAAAACAAGATTTTATTTGTCGACCGTAGTGTAAATAGCCTTGAATGTTTTTATATGACGGTACAAGTATTCCTATAGAAGCTAGAAGTACCAGGGTATCCGGTATCCCAGGTCCGACGTCGTTGTGCTACAGTAGTTCTCCGTACTCGTACTTCTCGCATCATACGATTATGCATGTTAGATGCACATCATACATCATATACTAGTAGTACATAGTACAATACGTAGTACTGTACCAGGTACATGTTACATGGTACATACTGAGGCTAAGGATAAATGGGCCTGCCGTGTATGTATCGCTACTCACTAGTCACTACTGGTACACTGGTACTGTACTACCGTACAAGGTACAATACTGAGTACGAGTAATAATCAGTATGAATATTCGAGTATGATACACTCACTGGCGCTTGGACGAATCAGCAATCCCACGTCAGAAATCAGAACAACACTCCATAGCAAATCCTCGTTCCACCAAACAAAAAAAGCTTGTCATCTCACTTTCCCAAGGCAAATCTTCCGAAGCGTTGTCGTAATGTGGACACAGCTACGATTCGCGAGTGTTTTGCTCTGGGCTTCTCGCTCTAGCGCTTACTCTTCCCCATTCCCAACTCGCGCTCGTTTTCTGTCTTCAACAGCCGCAACTTTCTTCACATCGGCTGTTGTCATGGCATCCGACCCGACCTCGTGCAATGCTAAAACAGTTGGAAACAATCCTCGCTACATTGATTCTGAAATTGAGATGCAATACGACGGTCCCAACAACCCTCGCACCCGCGGCATGTTGGTGCGTCGGTTCACAGGCGATTCAACTCCTTACCAGTTTCCCGTCACTCCCGTCCGTCTCGTGACGGTGTGGCCGCCCGGGAAACCGCCATTTACGCCTCGCGATTTTGAGCGCGAGGATGAAACTGAGGATTCCGCCTTTTATGCCATCCCCCGACTGGTCTATCACATTGATGAACCCGCTGTGGCGGCCCTGACGCAGTATTATCGCAATGCTATACCGCCGAACAGCGAAATATTGGATATTTGTTCGTCGTGGGTGAGTCATTACCCACTGGAATTTCCGAAAATTATGAAACGAATCTCGGCGACGGGAATGAATCCGCTGGAATTGAAATTCAATGATCAATTGACGGACTATCAAGCGAAGAATCTGAATGTAGACGTGACGCTGCCATATCCAGACAACTCGTTTGATGTGGTGACGTGCGTTGTTTCGATTGACTATTTGAATAAGCCTATAGAGGTGTTGCGGGAAGTACATCGCGTCTTAAGACCCGGCGGCAAAGTAATAATCAGCCAGTCCAATCGGTGTTTTCCAACCAAGGCCATCCGCATGTGGTTGAGTATGAATGATCGACAGCATTTGGAACTAATTAATGGCTATTTTCAATATGCTGGCGGTTTCAAGGAACGACAAGCATTCGACATCACGGCGAAGGTTCCAAGTGGATACAATGATCCAATGTTCATCATTGAAGCGATCAAGGAGTAATGACGGAAGAGAGCCAATTGTATGATCTGCAGTAGGGAGCTTCAACCACAGCCTTCATCGTCAGACCGAATAATGCCTACATCCGGACTCCGGAGCAGGCCTCCCTATCTTCGATTTTCTTTAAACTGTGCTTTGCGAAACTCCCAAATTTAATACTTATGTGGCACTTTTCTATCACTCAACGCTGTTAAAAGTATTCAACCTTGGTGGTGAAAGGGATAGTGATGAAGTAGCGGAATTCCAATATGGTATGATAGACATGTACAAACATCAGCTGTGACATTGTTTATGACCCTCCTGAATGGGAGCAAATGAGGGTGTCACATGATTAATACATTTTATGCTGCACTGATATCATCCTTCTTTGTTACTAGCAAAGCACATTCACAAACAGCATGTAGAAATGTGATGAGGAATTAGTAGCTAGGGAAGTTCACGGAGGAAGAAGAAAACCTACTTTACCATGACAGAAACATAAGAAAGTATATAGACAAGCAACTTTCACAATTGGGATTGATAATGTTGTCGACCTTGTTGCTCAAGCTGAAGATGATTCATATACAAGAATCAACCCAACCAAAAGCTATTGCAGACAAGAGGAATGAACCCCAAATACAATTGCTTTTCCGTACCCTGTAGTAGTGGCAACCTGAAAAGGTTGTGGCAGCAACAAATGCATGTGGACAAAGATGATGCTGTCAAAAACAACATGCAACAAGCATTGTAATTAACAGCTGTTTCTGGCATAGCTGTCATCAGACTGGCAGGTGACTTGAACGTACATCATGGTATTGTAGGGACTGTGGTAGAGTTGATTATGGAAACCAGCAGGCCAGCAGGATGCATGATGATAGGAAGAATGTCTCATATCAACCTGAAATGAAACATCACATTACAATGCAAACTGATGATCTTGGCTGCAATGAACTAAGCGGGGACCTAAAGTACTATTTGTACTCCTGTTTGCAAAAACAAGATGATGAGAACAATAAGAGCAGAAAATTAAGCAAGAGGTAAAGAAGCTTTGGGATTATTTTTGCACTGGACTATGACTATGGGTGCATGAAATAAAGGCTCTGAACAAAGAAACATGATGGTCTGGTGCACAATTAAATGTTGCACACCAGATGCAAAGAAGGGTTGTTTGGTCAAGGCAAGCAAGCAAGTGTTGACTCTGCAGTTCCAATAAGAAGGACTTGCTTCTTTCAAGGCTGCTAAAAGCCTGTGCACATACAGATCCACAAGCAACATTCCCAACTGTGAGAGCAGCTCAATTGCAGCAAGCAGTTACATTACTAGTAAAATGACGAGGAGATGATATTGGTGTCTGCCATGATCTAGCAAATGTGAAATGAAGTGATTAAGTGAACTCAGTTCTGAGCAAGGTGTCAACACAAAAGGATGACAAAATGTTTTGTAGTTTGCTTCCAGAAATGAAGCATTGTACACCAAAATGATGAACCGTACCACCTGTAAGAACATCCATTTGACTATAATTTATACAAACGGGGTTACTTCATCATGATTCTTGTTTATAACATGATAAACCAACCTACATAGAGATTTTGATGCAACTTTGAGCCTCTTAATCATAAATGAGGCTTTGAGAAAACATCATAAACAAACTGCTATCACCGTTCAGTACAATAATGATTCAATTGTCCTTACGGCATTACGCAATTTGCTTCAGATGACAAATGCTTACTTAGTAGCTCCTTTTAGTCAACCCGGGGTAGAACGGTAGAATTAGTGGCTGCGGCTTTGAAGTGGAAATTGCTATTCCACCTTCAACCTGTTGTTTTTGCAACAACTTTAAGACGTACTCCGAGTACTCCAGTACATGTCCGAGCAATGTACTCAAAGATTCGGTTGTTGTGGGAATAGACTGCATACTGCAGCACAACAGTACGGTACTTGTACCATAATTTCTGACGTGTTCAGGTTCACATTAATAGATATTCATGTATCTTTAAATATATATTTGTTTAGAATGCTGTTCAAATTTTTATTCGTACAAATTAAGGTTTCATACTGGAGCAACCCT
>JAKSYS010000217.1:0-85850 GCA_022925895.1 Fragilaria crotonensis | reverse complement strand
TCATATAGGTCCATTCAACCACAATTAACATTTCCATGCTCAATACAAGATTTGGAAAAAGATAAGAATCTGTGATGATTGTTCCAGCACATTAATGGCAGAAACCTTTGCGGACATGATATACAGCCAGCCAGGAATGGCACAAATAATTGGACAGCGCATGGGAAAGCAGCATTGAGCGACATGACAGCATTAAGATGACACGCAAAAAGCATTCCAATCCGACTGCATTCTGCTCACCTAAACCTTGTCCATACTTACCAGCTTCCTCTTGGAGATAGAAATATCACGCTTCTTGGCCATAAAGACAATAACAATCTGGACAAACGTTGCACCAAAAAGGCACCAGTTGCTCCACTGTCTGTCTAAGCTGTCCCGCCAAAAAGCGATCAAGGTGCTTCTGGCTTCCGCCACGATTCTCAAAGAAAAACATTCAAGCAGTCTAGTAACAAACTCTTGTCTGGAACAATATCTTCATAATTGACCATTCCAATCATCTTTACAAACCCAAAATACCATGCCCATGTGGAGACATCGCTGGTAGAGGATGCAATCAATGAAATCGCGGCTGCACCTGGTATCGATGGATCCAAGCCATTTGGAAATAAAGTCTTGCTGTCAGAAAGCATTACAGGCATCAGGATATTGTTCTCAAGACACTGTGTCAAACCAGATAAGAACAACTGACAGCATGCTCATATACGCCGGTGGATTCACCATCGTAAGGCACTACTATTCCATTCCCAATCTGATTACCCAGCACTCTGACCAACAACACTACTGTACTCAGATAACTTGTCTCCAATGCCTCCCTTCAAGCAGACCTATGGCATAACATCGGTGGCTACAAAGAGTAGGGCAAAACACAGGCGGCATTCCTCAAACCCCCTTGTCAACATAAACTTTTCCATAACATTGAACTTCGACCTCGACCTCTTCGGCGAATGATTCACAAATTTCCACGTTGAACGACAATATGGTCACGCTCACTTCGAAACACGACCCATCAATGCATGACATGGTCCTACTAGTACTTTCCAGAACGACCGGCCAGCATATGACAGACCAACCCATAAATCCTTGACCCACTGGTTGGGTACCAAGTTTTGTACATGCAGGAGTTCAAACTTCTTGACATTAACCTAGAAATTAGTGGTTAGGACTTAAGTAGTAGCACTCCTCAACATCAAGGTTCTTTATTGCGTGTGTCATGCCTTTTCTACGGGGATCCAACTAGTAGCAATGCCACCATCATTTTCCATGACAATAGTAAGGCAGTAAATCCAAATCCCGCTCTTTTTTGGCAAAGAGAATCCTGCTTTGTCCTCAAGAACGTCTTCTTCCTCAAACACCATTGCCAAGATGCAGTCCTTCTGATTTTGTGACCCGTTGAAATAGCCCTTGATGCCAAGAAAACTTGATGATCAACTTGTTGAACCGAGGGAATCTCAACAAGGATTTCCCATTGTCTACTACTTCAAAATCCATCAACAATGGTGGGTTACTAGCAGGGAAGCTGCCAGTGCCTAAGTGCCACCATGAATAACAAGTCCACATATTTGTCCACAGCACGGATAGCCATGGCATGGCTGTACTCATCCATGCACGGCCAACACACGACTTGAATGACGCATTAAACTGCTGAATGCAGGCAGGGGGTCGTTTTTGTTGTGAAGTTTAAGTGTTCAAGTATGCAGCCATCTGATCAAAATGGTGCTCCACAAAAGGTCCGGTTGGTCATTCAACCAAACCATGCATCATGACACTGCCTCCCTGAGATGTTGCAAAGAAGAACAAAAGAATGAAAATGAATCATTGAAACTCATCCCATGTCAAGGAAACTGAAAGTGTTTTATTTGTCACTTGCCTTGAGGATAATAAACCTGCCCAGACTGTGCATTGGCACCTACTAATGATCGATACTAGCTGCACATCTTTGGCACCAAACACCTTCTTGCAAACAAGAATTCACTCCCCTCTTTTGCATCCCATCATCTGCAGTGTCTCATTGCTATTGTTGCTTGTCAACTGAAAAACGTTGAGAAATTCGAACATTTTAGTTCACCATAGACAGTATTTCATGCTCTGGAAGGATTCTTCACCACGACCTTAAACACCCACAGCTGTTGGGATAGTAAGATTGAACACCAATCATTTGACTGGACAATAGCATGAAGGATTTGACCATTGTCAAACTGTCATGTTGCATCATCAACCTGCCTGCCAACACTTGGCAACAAGTTTCTCCTCCTGTGCAATGACAAGAAGAGGGTTGCCCAGCACATTATTCTTTGTTGCAATTGGACGATACTACCTTGTTTTCAAACAAATGGTGGCCCTTGGGTGAAGCATCTTCTTGTAGGCGGTCGTGGAGATTTTGTTCAGACCCACAATGGCACAGCCATTTGCTTCTTGGCATACCAACAAAACCTAATGGCCAAAATTCAGTCTCTGCCTTTTGTTCTAAAAATCATATCTTGACTTCTTCACCTGTTTCATAATGCTCCTGATGCATTTTGAATCTCAAACCTACTACTAGCTTGATAATGTCAAGATTGAAAGCGGAGGCGTTTTTTGCGAATGAGAAGTCCAAAGGAGGAAAGCAATCTTGAAAACCTGGGAGGGTGGGAGGAGAGTAGGTCATTTCAAATGGAAACGTCTGTCGACAGGGATTTTTGGGTAGTACTCGAGTACAAGTACTCCAGTACTTATTGAATGACAGTAAATCTGAATGTTCGTGTCCCTACCGGTATGTTAGCTACTAGCCAACTGTACTCCAGTGCTGGTGTCCTTACATACCCGTCCAAAGTCCAACAATAACCGAACCTAAATACCGGTTATAAATCCGACCTCCAGAACTGTTCGAGTTACAAGTTCCGAAACGGTATTCTCGTACGTTGCGAAAGCACCCAATGGCATGCATACGCACCTATGTAACGGCAGTATTTTGCAAGTACATCTGTTCTCGGAGTAGCACAGACAAACCGAAAATGCAAAACTCCGCGGTATGTGGTTGGAGTAGGACACCAGTGGGAGCGCCAGTAGCCAGTAGCATTGTACTCCGATGATCGAGTATCCCATAAGTTCCACGGATTTCCTTACTATCGTAGCGTAGAGCACGTCGCGTGCCCTTGACCCTCGATGAAGGGAAATGAAATGAGAGTACCAGAGTAATTGTACCTGGTACACAAACGGAGATGCAAGACCCCGACGGCTATAATTATACATATTGAAGTCAATACCGACTATTGTGAAACCGGAGAATGACGTTACGTTTGATGCGACTCGAGTTCGTATTTGTTACATTTCTGTTGTAGATATGACACAAACATTTATATCTCAATCCTCCGCGACAAAGCGTCACTAGGACGACAAATTTGGAAGGTTGCGGACCTTTGCCAGCACACCAGGCAATAATTGCCTTTAAAAAGGCCATGCCTCTTGAAACTGATTCTTGAGCAGAACATTGTC
Source organism: Fragilaria crotonensis (assembly GCA_022925895.1). Classification (NCBI taxonomy): domain Eukaryota; phylum Bacillariophyta; class Fragilariophyceae; order Fragilariales; family Fragilariaceae; genus Fragilaria; species Fragilaria crotonensis. The sequence continues at coordinate 82,379 of JAKSYS010000217.1, read as the reverse complement.
GCACTTCGAAAAAGAAAAACCACTTGGGAATCGGATAAATTACTTCCATATGTTCCTAGTAAGAATATCAATAGCAAAAACCATGTGGGCATATGACCTTTAAGTTTGTCGTGCTAATTATTTATTATGCTCGTGCGTTTCAGTTCGAATGATAGTCGCTTGAATGACCATAGTGAGTGAGGCATTTGAGGGATCGGCCACCCAGTGGAAGTCGTGGTTAGAAAAGTAGATACTGGAGTCTACATGGATCCTACGGGAGACGACAACTCCAAAGAGGTTTATCGACGGAGTTGGTCTTATTTGCAATGACCGGGATTGTGCTAATTGTGGTTACGCAAGCAAATATAAAAAAGATTCATAATACGCCTGCTGTCTCATAGTCCACACGCTCATCAGCACCATTTATGCCGTCTCGGCCGTTTGCATGAATCAGAGGTGCTCCTATTGCTATTGTTATTACAACTACAACTACAACTAATTGTTCTCATCATTATTACAATGATAATCATGACCAGAAAGCTCATTGCTCTCCTTCTCCTTCAGCTGCTAGTCGCTCCTGTTGCGTTTGCTGCTACTGTGAATGTTGGAAATCAAGAGTCAGCTCTGAATGCGAATCTGGAACAAAACGACAGGTCTCTTCAACAATCATCATCACAATGTAATAATTCTACAAGTGCTTCATTCAAAGCCAACATTGTGGTAGATATCCGCGGTTATCCTGGTCTGATTAATTGGAGAGAAAAGAGGAGAGTCGGGAATGCCATCATGGATGCGCACAATGAACTTGTCAGTTGCGGCACAGGTGGACCGTATCGTCAGATTACATCGGTTCAAGTGCAGTCTGTTTCATTTGAGGATGTTGGTGAAGCCATTTTTTCTCTCAATTATGAGATTCGAGGAACATGCAAAGGATGTACGGTTGCCAGCAATGGTATTGCTCAGTTGTTTACCTACGTGCAACGCAACAGTCCAACGACCGGACCGAATACAGCGGATCCTTGTCCATGTCAAGGGCCATCCATATTTAGCTTTCGAGTTCTATTGAAACAACGTATCGAACTCATGATTGTTAATAAACTGACAGCTGGCAACATTCTTGGATTGGAACAAGTCTCGAGCTTCAAGCTACTCCCACTTGTCAAAGTTCCCAAACCTTTTCAACATCCAGTGTTGCCATTGTCTTTATGGATGTCCAAGTCAAGTGGAAGAATGGCAGTTTTATGATATTGGTGACAAATTCGTTGAAGTCTACAATCGCATCAATGGAGAGAATGCAAGATTGTGCGATCCATTCTTCCGAAGAATCGAGTCCGCCATTCCAGTTCTTGTTGGAGGAAATGTTACCGACGTTCCATCCGATCTGACCAATCGCCGTGGTCGTGAACTGTTGGAATCTCCTGAATTCATGGCTCTTACGACTGCTGCTACCGGTAGTAGTGCCTATACACGCTCCTTGCAAACAACAACTTCAACCAACGCGACGTGCGACGAGTACTTTGAAGTGAGATTCGAAATTACTGCCAGTTGCCGAAACTGCGACCTTTCCAAGATCACATTGTTTGACGAACTTGACGCCGTCAACTTTTTGCAAGCCGATGGTGACCACGAATATGACGATGACTCTGGAAATGATTCTGATCGGAACTTGAAGACTGCTCCTGACCAAAGCGACTCTGCCCCATATGAGTATTGGGACAGCAGTCAAGGTCATCAAGGTGATTGGGAGGAACAAGCCGAGCGATTCCTTAATGACGGAGGTGATTGCCAGTGCCCTCTGGATACTGCCTACCGTGCCGCAACAGAGGATGAAATGACGGCAGCCTTTGCCCCCTCAATCTCGCGTTCCACATCGCTCACTGTTCTAGATGTTGTCGAGATTATTCCAATTCCTTGCGATCCTGACGTGGAAACGTTTGAAACATCTGTTGATGTGGATTACGAATTCGAATCCGAGGATGGTACTATCCCACAAGAAGCGGTTGCCGCCTTTGTTGCCAACTTTCTTCTTTCCTACAATTCCTTGCAGGCTCGATACTGTGATCCGTACTTTCGTGAGGTGGCATCCGCCGAAATTGCGAATCAAACAGTCGTCCCAACCAGACGTGACAGATCATTGCAAGTGAAAACGGCAACCAAGTTTACCGCGACCGTCAGGGTGAATGTGCTTGGGACGTGCCGCGGATGTAAGGGAACGACGAGAAAACTCTTTGTCGTAAGTTTTGCTTTGTTTGTCTGTTATTGGTTGGATTCCTTTCTGTATGTGTGTTGCTAACCTTTTTTTCCTTCCCTACAAGAATGACGGCGCACGAAGGCTCCAAGTTGCAGGAAGGAGAATGCTCTCAGACAACACTGCGAACAAGCCAAACTATCGAAGGATTAATAGCGAGGACCAGTGTTTCTGTGCTGTTGCAAATGTTGCCAATTCAGCACCCACCGAACGTGAATTCCTGGTAGGCTACAACGGGGAACTTTCTAGCTTGACACCACAACTTGGCGCAGAATACGTTGTTACCACTGTCAACGAAGAGGGCACTGGCGGTGACGACTACTCATCTCGTCAGGAGTGCACAGCCAATGCGGACTGTGTCAACGCTGACAAGGGAGAATTGTGTGTCAACTTTTCTTGCATCCATGCTGGAAACCCCAGAGTCACTCTCACATGGACTGGTGATGATGACTTGACCTTGCTGTACATCCGGACGGGGTACGCATTTATTACGATAATGACTTTGACGAAGATACTGGCGGCTCCTTTGATACTTTCTTTTCCCAGGAAACGTCTGCCCCTCACGTCGAGAGCATCTACTTCCCCATGAAGGGTGCACCTCCCGGGACATACAACATTGAGGTCTATTCCTGGGAAGAAAGGGGATCAGCCGATGCTTGGAAGGTCGAGGTGTTTACGGCAGCCAGCAGCACTGTGCCGGTCTTTGTTACTACTGGAACGGGGAATAGGGATGATATTCTCTTTGACTTTGGGGAGGCTGGCGTGTCTGTGAAGGATGACATTTGCTCCACCAGCAACATCAGGACGGAGTGCTGCTTTGACACCGACTGCGACGGAAGCAACCAGCGATGTGCCAACAGACAGTGCGTCACAACTGCAGCTCGAACTTTCACGCTAACGTGGTCAGGCAGTAAGTCTTGAGGATTCTGATATTTCATTTTTTTTTACAACAATTGAATCTCACCCGAAATCTCTAGACGACGACCACACCCTCACGGTGCTAACACCGAAGGGAGGAAGGATCTCCGACGATTCACCTTTCGATCCCTTCTCCGGTGCTGTCTTCGAATCCGACAATAACGGTGATATAGTCAGCCGTACTTCGCACACTGAAAATATTTACTTTCCTGGAGGTTATCCAGGAGGACAGTACGTGTTTTATGTCGATGCCATTGCCCAGCTCGGAGCTGCGGACGAATGGAGTTTGGAAGTCATCGAATTCGGGCAATCGGTCGTTCTCGAGTCAGGATACGGATATTCGAAAGTGTTTGAGTACATTGCTCCAGAGTGCCAGGCAACCCAGCACTGTCGCCAAGGCCAAGTATGCATTAATACCCGCTGCGTCGTTGATGGGACGCCTCGCTTCACCTTGACTTGGGATGGCGACGACGATCTTGATCTATCTGTTTCTCCTCCTATAGGAAACAGAGTGGACTGGTGGAATCAGGTTGACTCACGATCTGGCGGCAGATTGCAGGACGATACTACCCCGACGGGCACGAGTCATTTGGAATCCATATATTTTGGTATCTCGCGCAGAGCACTGACAGGACGTTACGGAATCGAAGTCGATCCCTACGAAACAAACGGAGATGCTTCAGATCCTTGGAAACTGCAAGTCAGTGTTCGCGGAAAAGTCGTCAAGTCTTGGAATGGAACTGGAGAAGCGTCTCTCCGATACTGGTATGGTTTTTGATCAGGCTGTATTACAGGGTGTGCGGAGTCATTGCGAACACGCCACAACTCCGCTCTGCTGTAGCCCCATTCATGATCCTCACAGTGTCAACAAGTGACTTTCATTCCGGACCTTCTGTGCAAAACGTAGCATGACCACGCACTGTCACCGCTGCTCTTGGGAATCGCCTTCCTACCCTTCATCTTTGGATGAAATTCATGAATATCTGCTATTTAGCTAACTTATCGTCTGGTCGATTTACTGTGATGTAACTGATGATAGGATCAATATTTATTACATTATGAAACGACTTCTTTGAATCCTGCAAACTTGTATTCAGGCTCGCAAACTCCCATGTTGGAGTCCATCATGCCAATCTTGTCAGTCCCAGGTGGTAAGTGGTTTGGCCAGTACGGCGAATTAGCATCGGAGTCGACATTTGCAACAAAGTGCTCGGTTCTTTGCGGTAAAACCGAACATGATCTGGCCGAAAATTGATCTGCACATCGTCAACGAAGGTCATTTTTAAGCATGAAAAAACTAGTTTTCCAACACCAATCACTAATTTTCCCATTAATCGATACTCCGGGAACGAGATTATCCGTTCCCCATTTCTTTTGCTATTGTACAAGTGACCCATCTCCCCATAGTGAGAACAGCCAGCCTGGGCCTCGCATATCCTAGCTGCAGGAAGAAGGAACTCTATCATCCAAATCATGCACATTGTGTCAAATCTATTGCCAAGGTCTCACCTGAAAGTGTGTGTGCATGTGTGCATGCTGTCCTCGTCGGCGTCCAATCCTGTAGGCATGCACACATATGCAAGCATTCACACACACATTTGCATCCATTCATGTCAGAAACCCTGGCTTGCCTTAGGTATCCGCAACTTGTTGCTTTCGGACTCGCAGCAACGACGACAGGCGGTCCATTTTTTGCAACAACCGCGATCGTTTCGTTTCTTTAACGCCAACAATGTGATGCACCTTTGTAATGTTCCGACCAGTCAAGGGATCCTTGTATATTTCCACCATTTTGAATTGCGATTCCTTGCAATGTAAATGATGAATATTTGAATCCGTTGCTTCTGTTGCTGTAATACCGTTCTTCTTGTTGGACGAGTCTGTGACGGATGACGAGTCTTGGTTATTCGGCACTAGCATTAACAATTTGTTCATGGCGAGTCTCTCATCGTGAGTGAGGGGTTCAATCAGAATTTTAGGAATCTCTTCCTCTGGAGAATATTTGTAAGGAACATAGTCCGTCATGCCTTTCCAGGTCTTGTCTGCGGTGGTGGGATTCTGACCTGCAGCATCATCACGATCATCATTAATTTCAAATGAAATCAGTCGGATTGGGGGCTCGATACTTCTCTCGTCATCAACGTCATCATCCACGCCCACGTATTCGAGATATTCGTCGACAGTGTCGTCGGCTAATAAAAAGTCACTGTCATATCCAAACGAATAGCATGTCGTGCTGTCTGCCAATCCCAACAAGGCGGATCGATCTTTAAGAGCGAAATCAACATGATTCGAATGATCCTGCTCCACCTGTTTTTGTTGATACAGAAGGATCGAATCCTCGTCCTCCGAATCCCATTGCATCCGAAATGCCGAATCGTAGCAACAAAGGAGATTCATGCTACTCAGAGTGTGAGTTAGTTCTATTGAAGTGGTACAAAAGTGAGGGGATCCTGCTGCTATTCTTTGAAACGCGTAAGAGTTGAGGTGTTGTTCACAACCTGGCGATTTTGATTCAACAACAACAACGATAAAGGAAGTCGGACCATCAGGCGTCTGGATGTGCGATCACAAGGTCGATATTGTATGACATACTACGTTGGGACAACGTGTCAGGCGCAGCATTTTAACTGCCACGATAAGTATAATCCTTGTTTTGAAACATTTATTTCGCTTTCGAGTCAAGATTATCACTTTCAAATGCTGATTTGCCGCCGAAGGAACAGTGGAATGCTACTCAAGTGTGGAGTACTCGGAGTACAGTGCTGATATATACGGTGTCTTTTATTCATACTATCCGTTTATATCGTCAACTTACTTGAGGCGTTCGAGGTAGTTTTGCCGCCAAAATCGAGATTGACATTTTCCACAGCGAATCTTGGAGCGTATCGATATCGTCACCGGCGATGTTCCCAACTCCCAACTCCCAAACTCTGTATTGTCGTTCATATGACACTACACGTAGGAAAGGGACACAAATGACTACTACGTATTAACTTTAGAAATTGTTCTAGCATCAGAAATCAGAATATCGACGTCTTCGCGCGCTGGAAAAACGCTGGTGTAATCAACCTCTTTATTGTCATCGGCTCAGAACGAGGGTAGACGGAGACCGCAATATCTGTCTTATTTCACTGGATGGGAAAGCCTTGATTGTGCAGGGTACAATAAGCTTCATTCCCTGTGTCTCGCGGAGGCTTTGTCGTCGCAACAATCAGCAGCGTCAAAACCAAAAAGATCGTGATGATTCAACAAAGTGATTTCCAGTTGTGTTTCGACACCCTACTGGTATATGAACCAAATTGCAACAGCACTGTAAAACTACTGCTTCACGTAGTTGTTTTTTAATACGCTAGTCTTACTCATGCACTGACAGTTTACAAAATGACCCACACGTTTCATCACTGCTGCTTGTTTTAGATCTCGTCCAATTGACCGCGAATCGCAACATTGAAATCGGGAGTCTGCGGGGCACCAGCGTGGAAATTGAAATAGTAGTCCGATGGGTCATCGAGAATGTCCAAAACGGTCTGGACCGAAGGCTGGCCAGCCACGGGTGGGTTAGCAACGGTGATGCATCCCAGGAATCGACCAGGCGCAACCTTTGTGCTAGAAAAGTTCACAACGACTGGACCGTTCACACCAGATTGGGCATTGTGAAGATGGCCAAGAACTGGGTCGAAGCCCTGAATAGTGGCGTCAACGCAAATAACGGTACCGGCGGATTCAAATTTGATAGTCGCCACGCCCGATGCCCTCCTTTCCCACAAACGGGAGACTTCCTCGGAAGGACGACCGTGGTCTTGAATTCCTGAAGGAGCTGCCCGCGAATCGCGAGGTTCTTCAATCTGACTGGCGCGCTGGCAACGTGGGCATTCACATAAAAGCGGTCCTGAGATATCGAGCACATATAGGGTTAGCAAGCGAGAGTTGAATTAATGACAAAGACTTCAACGCCGCGGTACATTCTCACCGGATTGAGTTTGATGCTATCGAAGACAGCTTGGCAACCGTAACACAGCCATTGAAATCTGAGAAGTGCTGCTTAGCATGCTGCTGAAGTCGACAACGACACTTCCGTTCTCGGAGATCGTGCCAGTATGGAGATGGAGAAGACCAGAATAAAGCCTTCCACACTGGCCTTGATACAAACCTGCCATTGGAACGACGAGTCGTTGCAATCACGTCACGTCGACCTTGCCGCTGGCAAAAGCCACGCCTTTGAAAGGATCCACTTCGTTAGTTGGCGTGAGCTTTATGCGGGGAAAGGTGGTCGACTGAACACTGCTACCAGCTTCTGCAGTCCACAGGAGCATGGCGAGGAGTTGAATGGTCGCAAAGAGAGTTTTCATTGGAAAGCTTTTCTAGGTGTAGTAATCCCAAAACCTCAAATTCTCAAATAGCCATTTCTTCCGTTGTACATGTATTGAAGTCATGTTTTCCATGTGTACGACATGCAATACATGTTACACTAACACATGTAAAATGAAAAACAGTGTTTTGAGGAAATGGTGTGATATCATACGTAGAATCCTAAAACTCAAACACGAGTATTAATTTTACCATCCAAGAACACCAGACAATCCACCGCACCTGTGCTCCGCTGCTGTTAGTACCTCATCTCCACCATGTGGATGACATTGACATGATGCTGCTTTCCTCTCTACCGCAGAGAAACCAAGAAGAATTCATTTCAAGTCCATTCAAGGTATCGGAAGTTCCTAAAGAATCTCTGGTCACTGCAGCGCCGATTGCGCCAACGTCGTATTCTCGTGTTTCGCTTCAAGACGCTTCAAAGTGCGTGGAAAACGCTGTTCAACTCAGGTAATGATCAGGCGTTAATTACCTGACAGGCTTAACCTTTGAAGTATTCAATTGGTTGTTGCCTGCTGAGTGAGTTGTATGATACGCATTCACCTTTGGTTCCGCTGATGGTTCAATCATTTGCAACTACAATGATCAGGTGATCAACCGAGGAGGACGACCAATGATGAAAGCAACAGACTGCCTTGGTATGTGTCTTGCATGGACCAGGACAAGGGCTCAAGTATGGTGCTGCAGATTACTATCTTTGGGATGACTGCAACGTCCGTCAGCCTCACCTTCGGTTCGGTCGACGAATTTTAGTTGAGGTTCTTAAAATGAGCCACTTTCAGCCATCGGGATTCCCAGCATTGAAAATATCAGAACTTATCAGGCAGTTATTAGGGAGTCAACAGGATCCTGCTGCCAATAATGTTGCTGAGTTTGCCAGAGGTGTTAGAATGAACAGGGAAGCAACTGCTATGCGGCAATCTGCCGAGTGGGGGATGCGGGCCATTCAGTCAACAGTCTGTCTTGTTTTTAATCAATTCGTAGATTCTCTTCGCTCTTCTCACATCTGGAGGACAGTTTGGGTCTCCAGTTGAGTCTTCTCAAGATAAAGCTTTGCAAACTTTCGGCGCAAGGCATCTCGGCTCCTATCACGGTCAGGGTACATACTGTGATGCTGCCTTTCAACATCATCCCATTCTCCCATTCCAATGGGTAGAATCTCTTCAATGACATCAAGGAGGGAGTCCAGCTCCGTTTGGGAGAAGCCCGGGCCTCTCTTCTTCCTGGGAGGCATGAGAGGATGCGATGAATTGCAGTGTGAAAAACTTCTGATTCTTGTGTTGAGAGCTCTGTGCGTTTCGAAAGAAGCTGGTATGTTTTTGTCCGTAGACTTGAACGTGAACGGAAATTTGAGGTTCTGGGTATCATGACCAAATTCTGGTCAACCTCAATTTGAGTTTGACAAGAATTTGTGTTTTTGGGGATTTGACTGTCGCCCATTTCTGGCGCGAAGAATTGAAAAAAATCGCATCCCGCCAAAAAAAAAGATGATTTGGGTATTTGGTACCTGAAAATTATAGGTGTTTGAGGTTTTGGGATCGTTCCACGTAGTTTGGATTTCTCTGTGATATGAGAAGGTCTAATCCTAACACAAAATTCTAGCTGTATGCGAGATTCTCTGAGAAGTGCATGCGCGTTCCAAGCCCTGCCGCTCCAGGTAAAGATAAGTGCAGGTGCAATAATGCGAATGCGTAAAATGCATAGGACGTAGTAGGACCTATGAATCTGTGAGTTCCTGGTTCCTGGCCCCAATCATCATACTCCTAATCAGGCTTAGGGAAAATATTACCAAATACCATACCGGCCTTCCTAGGGTGCACCAGTACATCTACCAGTACTGTGAAAGAGCTGAAATATACTGACAGAAATACTGTTGAGCAGCAGTATACTGTTTGCGATACTGGATACCTTTTTCGAGCTGTAGTAATATACCAGTATTTGCAGTATGTACCGCTGCTCGAAAAGTACCGCAGGCGGCAGGTACTGTAGGATGCAGAAGCAAAGTACTGGAGTATTCAGTCCTGTAGTAGTAGAAGACAGTAGATCGTAGTAGTAGAAGACAGTAGATAGTAGTATTAGTCATCACAGTACTGGAGTACTCAATAATCCGAGTACGTGTACCTACACAAACTACAATACACCATCTGTATGGTGTTATGTACTACAGTATTGCCATTATTTGAGTATACCAGGAATACCGCGGTATTGTTTTTGGAGCTGCAGTAGCAGTATTGGAGCTGCAGTACACCGGCAGTTTATTGTGATAGCTGCAGTATCTTGTAATATTTATCAGGGTCGGAGCTGCAGTACATATTATGTACTGCATCAGAGCTGTAGTATACCAGTATAATATACTGGTATACTAGTATACCATTCGTACCGGTATATTTTTCCCTAAGCCTGCTCCTAATTACAAGGACAGGTAACTGGCAATCCAATATCAAGTTGCAATCGGATTGCTTGAACTCCCGAGTATTCTGAGTTCTCAATTATTACTCCGTTTAAAGTAAGTAGGAAGTTGCACGAGGGATAGATGGGTACCGCTACGTGCAACCCACATGGAAAAATATTTAGGACACAAACGAGGACAAGTTTTTGGCGGTACACAATAGCGTCCGGTTTCAAATTCTTTGAGAAAAACGCAAGTGAACGTATTCCTCTTGGATGAATGGCTTTGTAATTAAAACATATCTTTCCAACGTTTCTTGTTGATAAAATTAGTGGAGATACACGCTGTAGATGACATTATGCGGTATCTTTGTCTGAAGGATGACGATTTTTGTCCTACCCTGTTTTCATCTCGAAGACAAAATCTCCCAAAACCGCCAGGACGATATTCAAATAATCAATAGCGACCCAAGGGTGGATGACCCAAAATTCCCTCGCCGTAACGGTCGCGAACACCTCTAAATAAATCATTTTCCTAAGTAACTTTACCCCGCTCTACTTTTGCACTCAGCCGAGTTGTGCGTTTGCCCGTACCACCATTACACGGGCTAACGCACAACTTGGCTGGGTGCAAAAGTACGTTCTGACTTGAAGGGCGGTCGGTCAAGATTAATTTTTTTATAAATCCGGGTTTCCTCAAAATGTTGCTTTCAATCTATCATACACGTATTGGTCATTCAGGAAAATATCATTCGGTGGGTGTAGAAAACAACGGCAGATAATTCTACAGCATAGTCTACGTGCATGCCTAGTATACAAAAGATCTCGTTTGATCGATGATTCGCATATTCGGTTGTGCAACCTCGTCGTGTCCTCTCAACAAAAGCTTTTCTTTGCTTCTCTTGTTGTTGGTGGCATGGTCAAAACGCGCTCGGGGCATGATGTCTTCTACACAGAAGCATCATATGGACGCGCAGCTCGGGAGGAAACGTCACGACAACGGCAAAAGAGAAAGTTATCAAACACAACTTCGGTGCAAGGAGAAGCCACCATAAGCAGAACTGCCACTCCACCGAGGAGAAGAACGAGATGTCAGATTCAATGAGAAGAAGATTTGGCCACGCTTCCCAGTGCTCTACGCCGTGTGGGAGCTACCCCTCCAAGTTAGGTTGAGCGAATGTTGAGAGGAAGACTCCCAACCTGTTCAGACTATGGGATTTCCCGCCATTTTTCATTCAAGGGAGATGGATTCTTTTTTTGTCACGCTTGCAATGTGTGGGATTCTCTTCCACCAGACCGGTGTATAAAGTCTTCAAGAGCATGAACAAGACTGGTTTGTACGGCAAGCCATTCGTCTCTCTCGCATCCGACAAAGTTATGCAAGGAGTATTGTAGGAGGGGACCTATAATGTCTGTTGTCGCAATAAACAACGACTCGGATAGCAGCTTGGATAGTAGCAGCGGCAGCTCTACTGCTGCAACTGACATCGAAGATGACAAAGGAAATGGAAACAACAATGAAGGTGATGATGATATTCTTGTTGCTCCTATCCGTGATTGCAATGTAGCTGATAATGACACTACTACTAGCACTATACTTCTACTAACTTCAACCAACGTTGTCGACAGAGATGACACTGCTGCTCACAACACAAGGACAGGTGCGATGTCGGTAAGCAATAACTTAACAGCAAAGTATCAAGTGATTCAACTACTGAAGGAGAAGATAGGCATCCTTCAAGAATGGAATCTGACAAGCTGATGAGGAGGAGGAGAAAAAGAAAGCCTCACAAGCTGCAGCTGCGTCGTATCACCATGAATTGTTAGGTGCCATCAATAGTGTCACTGAACGGCCCAATCGAAGATGGAGTGCATATTGGACTGGTGCTCAAGTTGCTTGCCAAAGTAATATGGAATCATCTCGTATTCCAACCACATTTGTTAAACCTATTCCAACCACATTTGTTAAAGCTAGCCCGCAAGCATTTGTGAGTGACCATCTTTACACCATTCAGCATACTTCCAGAGATGGACGTGGCTGGAGGAACCCTTTTTTTATGAAGCTATTGATGTTTTCAGGCGAGTGGAGACTTGTGGAGTCGAGCGGTTCAGAGGCTCCATTATTCCGTTGAAGTCGGAGATCAAATGAACTGCTGCAACCTGCAACTGTTGAATGGTTTGCTCAGAAGTATTGTCCGTACAGTGTAAAAGTAACAACAAAGGGCGAGGCAAATAGGTTTAACTATGCTCAGGCAATGCTCTGCATAACCAGAGCATTTTATCTTGATGACATTGGCAAGACGAGAGCATATCTGTTGCCTCATCAATCGACGGTGCTTCACTCTCTAGTAAAAACCTCTCCATAATTGCTGGTGGGGTCAAGATCACCGACCTTGCAGCTCGATGCCCTTTGACCAAGCGCCCCCTTCTTGATAATCCAGCAACAATGAGTGCTCAATCGCGGAATTTGTGTATTCCACTAAAGATTATGATGGGTCGCGAGACGAACTAGACATTTAAAGAATTCGGCACTCTCTTTTAATTTCTTGATGACCCCTCTGACAAGAAGGCATTAATGCCGAAGGAGATGGAGGGCTTCAAACCCTTTCTTGTATGACTAACTGTGATTTATCGGCACATTGGAAGGGACTTTGCAAGGGCGGTCCTGCCAAGGTGCACACTTGTTTACCATGCACTGGATGTGCAACCGAGTCGAACTCACTGGCCACTCCGAATGCTACTCTATGCATCCGATGGTGCCACCACCACTCAAACAATCCTGACTGAATGTGTTTCCATAAACCGATGGCGATGCCAGAAAGAGTTGCATCGATGCAGGTTGAGGTCAAGGAGCTTCTTGAAACATTGCATCAGAAGGTGCAGAATGTTAACTATGTCATTATATGTTAACGTTTTTGTGAGTGGTGATACATATATTGTAAATAGTTATATATATATTGGCATTAGTAAACGTGATATTGCCTAACGTTAAATATATTGTTTTTACGTCACAATTTAAATTCAAATGTTACGTTTGTGCATGTTACCTGCTCAACATGTTCAATTTTATCATTGTAAGTCAAAACATATTTGGTAACCATATGCAATAGTCGATTAAATTTGGCCAAGGTACCACATGTGAAATTTTGATATGGTTCCATTGAAGTATATGTTGTTCATTGATGCCATATTTGTTGTCTGCATCATCATTGCAAAATCTGAATTGTCATGTCGTGTCCTTTATGTTGTTTATTGTATACCATTCATCTAATGTCCATACTTTTTTGCCTATGGGTTTTTGTTATCATCACATTTATGTTGTTGGTTGTGACAAGTGTATTCTGAACCAACCATCTCTGACTGTGATCAAAAAATCATTTGACATGATCAAACAATTGTGTTTTTTCTCATCACTTGTCAGCGCTCTATGATCTCAATCAACAAGAATGTCGGCTTCTCTCCATTGCCGGCAGAATTTGAGGTCTTCTTCTTCATCTTGTGGAAGCCATTAAAGTCTACATCTTTGTGATGACTCGGCCCAGATGAATGCAGGATGCTGACAACGATGTCAATGGGGATTGACCTGATGAAGAACTACAAACAGTTCAAAAGATCAAGCAATTTTGACGGAAATTGTCTGAAAACTTTGCGAATCTACCAATACTACGATACAGTAACTTAGTCTAGTCAAAGTCTCTATCAACTTAACGGGTACTTTCAAGTGTAATGGTAGCATTTGCATCATCTTGATGCGTTGCTCATGTCGACAAAAAGCACCTCAAATTGCAAACCAAAACCGGTCACGAAACTTGATGCAAGTCTTGTTGCAACGACAGGAATGTAACATCCAAGAATGAAGAATATCAATGTAATGCACGTATTCATTTTGCAATATAGAGAATAAATTTTGAATCATGTACATGGCTGAATAATAAAACAAGCAACGGCAGTACTCACTCGTATTGCTTGAAAATTGCACGATTCTTTTCATTCAAACGCACCAAGTACCACAAAACAAATTGCCATAAATTACACTGCAAGCATGTTGTCGTCTTCATCAGATGAGAGCGGTGATGAAAGGTGATGGAACATCTGTGACGCAAATACAGGAGAAGCAATGGCTAGGGAGGAATGCAAGGTGTTGAATTGTAGTAGCCAGGAAGCTACAGCGAATCCACCACGCAGAAATCTGAATGCTGCTTGATTTGCTTGATCCATTTTGGCCAACACATTTTGTTGGCTATCTCAACTACCTTTTGTATGTTCTTCAAATTTCAAAGTGTTTTGGAAACTCTGCACTCAGGCAAATGCGACGGCCTCCTCAGAATTTGGTGGCGACGTCTTCTCGCGATTTCGATTTGCAAGTTGGATGACTGGAACCAGATGCATTTTGGTCAACACATTTTGTTGACTATCTCGGGAGCCCTCATGACCATTCATGGAATTTCGAAGTGTTTTGGAAACGCCGCACTCAGGTGATTGCGACGACCTCCTCGGAATTCGGCGGCGACGTGTTCTCGCGATTTCGATTTTCAAGTTGGAAGCCTGGAACCAGATGCATGTTGGCCAACACATTTTGTTGGCTATCTCGACGACCTCATGACTGTTCATGGAATTTTGAAGTGTTTTGGAAACGCCGCACTCAGGCAATTGCGATGGCTTCCTCGGAATTCGGTGGCGACGTCTTCTTGCGATTTCGATTTTCAAGTTGGATGCCTGGAACCAGATGCATGTTGGCCGACACGAAACGCCGCACTCCGGTTAATGCGACGGCTTCCTCGGAATTCGGTGGCAACGTCGTCTTGCGATTTCGATTTTCAAGTTGGATGACTGGAACCAGGTGCATTTTGGCCGACACATTTTGTTGACTATCTCGGCGCCCTCATGACCGTTCATGGAATTTCAAAGTGTTTTGAAAACTCCACACGCAGGCAAATGTAACGGCCTCCTCGGAATTTGGTGGCAACGTCTTCTCACCATTTCAATTTTCAAGATTATATCAGAATGAAGGTTCACCATATATAGTTACTTTGCAACAGAGAAGACCACATATATAGTTCCTATGAAACAGACTTATCAACATATATAGTCATTACACAACAGGATAGTCAACACCAATGGCTTATCAGCATCATACAAATGTATTAGGTGATAACAAAACGTTAGCGTCTGTAACTATAAATGTTTTGTTTAACACCCCACATGTTTATGATATGGTTTAAAGTAACCGTTTATTGTGTACTTAACATATTTGTTAACAAAAATATTTACATTGTCCAAATGCACAAGTCGTAGGCCATTATCCGGTAACCCTTAACATGTGAAAATTTAGTTAACATATAGCACCTTCTGATGTGGAAGGGGGCAGCCACTAGATGAGATACTACAAGCTGAATCCCAGATAACTCGCTCGGATGTTGAAATCACCATACCCTCGCAAGGCTCAACATGTGATCCCCAATCCATTCACTACTGTCCAACAAATGCAATTCAAAGGTCATCTTTTTCCAGGCTGGTGACAAAATGAGCTGATTCTGCGAGGGCTTGAAGTAAATGGGAACTTGGAAACCCGCCGAGCACAACTGTTAGATGCATTGAGAGCAGAATCAACTATCAATCGGCTATCGAGTGAAATTTCCCATGACGAGGTACAAGAAGGAGCATACCTCCTTTGGAATAAAACTTCTGGCGATGCTGATCATTGAAGGGCTTCTTTCAAACGCAAAGAAGAAACATCTGTAAACCTGCATGAATGCTGAAGGGAGACGAGTATCGCAATATATTTCAGATATTGAACAACTAATTAATACATCAATCCTTGGAATTGTCGGTGACCCTTGTCAGTGGATGTGTCCGTATGATGCAAACAAAAAGGAGCTCTGTCCCATTACAATGGACAATGTACGAACTTGTCGTGTGATTGATTCCCTTGATACCATGATTGATATCTGTGTGACCGGAGTTCAGAAACATTGTGGACAACCTCACTCAACAACAACCGCATTGCAATGATGCTCTTACAGAAAGCGAGATAATTTTACCAACGAAACAATTGCCACTTATCAGAACCATGCCGATAAGTTCTACCAGGCATGGATTAGGCTGTGGCAGAAAGAAGGAGTTACAAACTACCTTCACATGAGGAAGAATTTGTATCGCTTCTCACATCAACAAGGATGGGAAGCGATGAATTCCTTGATTATGACCTTTTTCTTTCAACGTACGAGTCACGGTGGTGGAGTTAAGGGTGTAAGCAAGAAGTCACGACTGATACCGATAGCAAGATGGCTCCAATGACGGCATATCTTCCTCTGCAGAGTTCTCGAAGATGACATTTGCCAATTTGCACTAGAAAACAAGATGCCACAAAACTATCAAGCACAGGCAATATCTGAAGAGGATGATGTATATGATAAGCTTTCCATTAAGGCAAGAATGTTGGATTAACTCCTTTGCTAAGTGAACGTCGGATATTTTCTTTCCCAACACGCTCGTTGTTCTGACATGGGTGGCAGCACTGGGCAAGAACCCGTTGCGAATCAGTCATGCCTATGAGTCGGTAGAGGCATCCGTCAGCAACCTCTAACTCACTTCAAATTAAGGATGCAAGCAAGGGATCACACCCTTGGAGACTACAAGCGTATGCATAACGACGATATCGAATAATGATAAACAACTCAGCAGATCCATCATACTCGAGGTCCTCTATACCATCACGCTCGGTCCTTGAGTTGTAGATAGGTTTGCTCTCATCATTCCCCCACACCACGTTGAAAATGCTGTTCTTCCAAAGGGTTTTGGGTAGTGATACCTTTGGAAGGCAACATCGCTGTCCTGCAGTGACTGACTCTCCAAAAATGCCGCATAGTTGCCGTAGATGGGCCACTGTTTTGAATCGCCAGACAATGCAGGTCTTCTTGATCCGAGCAGCCTTCACCACCAGGCCACTTTCGGTCACTCAATAAACACGAACCCTGGTGGACAATCCAGAGCCAGAATCACCAAACAAGTTTGCAAATTGCCTGTTCAAAAAACTCCAGTCTCTGATGTTACATTTGTCAAACGAACTCATTCACGGCCAAACAGACCTTGTTGTTGCAAGTATTGGCCCAATAGCTTTGTAATCTCCATTTTGATGGAGATGATATTGTGCCAAATGCGACGAGCAAAGCAATCATGGTATCATGCATTCTTGTAACAAGATGGAAATGGAAGACAGCAATAGCCATCTGGCACCTCCTCAAGTGATGGTTGTAGTGGTAGAGAACTTCCGCCACCATTCGGAACAAGGAGTCTATATTGCAATATGAATGCCAAAATCATTCCTTGTTGGCAGGTTAAGAAAAGATTTGATGGATCCCTTAGGGATGCCATAGTGAACCACAAACGACAAGTTCACGATGTCAACAGTTGGGATGACACGTAGCTCAGGACAATCTCAGTCAATTGCCTCAGATGGTTTTCAATCTTCATGTCGAGATGCACAAAGCCCTCTGTTTGCTGGGCCTCCTTCATATGCCTGAAGATATTGACGCTGACTGATGATGACGGGCTGTTGGTCACAGCAACAATTCTTGCAACAAAATTGTCCCGGTCCTTTTCCAATGGCGAAGTACTAGGACTTCTACCCACCAGAAGAATAAACGTTCCCGGGAGAAGATCAGCCTTTAGTGTCTGTGAATAACATGACACCCCTTCACCAACAGCAGGTTCGGCCTGATCCCACGGAGTGCTTGATCGAGGGTCTGGTGCTGCTGCGGCTTGAGCTTCTGCTGCCATGCTCGCTTGCATGCTAATCCAGTGTACCAGCTGTCGACGTTGGCGTCAATGGTTCCAGGTATCTGGCTGACCTTGTTGCAGCAACGATGAAAAATCTGGAACCGTTAAAAAATGCTACAACATAGTATACATAGAAAAAAGGGGTTTCAGAACGTTTTTAATCAAATCCGCCTGATACTTAAGAAGTACTTTAGAAGTCGTGAAATATGACATGCTGATAGTTTCAAATACAGTTACCTGAATAAAAGGTCATCTGCAAAATGGTCAAGGCATTGATGAGGTCATTTTGCTCTTTGGTTGCTATTGTGTACTGAACGAATTTTTCACTTCGTGAATTCTCGTTTTGAACCGATTCCTCAATTTTGATCATTAACGCAATTTCTTTTTTTTTGGCTCTCTGGTTTTATTCAAAATCCACCCTCGCTTTGGGTGGCGGTGGCTTTTGTTTCAAGCTTAAAAGGTGTTTTTCAAAGAAATCGTAGCATATACAAAGTACTGTGGACTGTGGACTGCCTTCCACTGTAAACAACTTGTTACTGTATGACTTAACAATACTACAGTCTACAGGAGTATCAAACTTCTCCACATTCAGATATGCAGTTGCAAACAACAAAAAAGTTTGGATTAGGATGTAAATATATGTTAAAGAACAATTGACTTGGTGTTATTGCAAGCATCCAATGTAGAATATTGGGTCCAACATCAAATAAGATGAATGTAGAATGAAAGGCCCGACCAAGTAAAACACAAGTGTTTTTTAATGTTATTTGGTGCTTTTTTAATCCACCTCAGCAAAAATCGGGATCGGTGGTTTTTCACAAGTGCACTGAGGCACTGTACAAGCCTGGACAAACAAGGCCATGAATGCCTTAATTCTTGTGCTTTCTGGAACTGTGAGAGTGGGAAAGCTGTAACTGGCACAGCACGTCGTGACGCTGGCTGTGTGTCAAACATCAATAATCATAATAAGAAATGCTTGGACTACGCTGATGATCATCACAACTTTGCACAGGCAAGATACATTCTCCAGTGATGAATAGTGAACAAAATGTTGTGTTCAGAACACAGATCATCTTGACCACAACCATCCACTAGTTCCCTCCGATTTGCTGCAAAACAATTGACTTGCTTTCCGCTTGCTTCTCTATCCGATCACCAAGAATAACTTTCTGCACATTGCAGTCCATGCAATACAATGTCATTGAAGTAAAAGCTTTTCAAATCTCCACATTCCCAGCATGAGGCTGAAGAAGGTAGGGACAGTGCTTACTCTGCTGTCACTATCAAAGAAAAGAGAAGTCCCAGATTGCTCAATTGCTTATTGGTGGGAACCAGCAGTAATGGTGGGAGCCACCTTTTTTGATGAAGGATGCATAGTGGCAGCAACTTTGGGATCATGCTTCTTGACATCAACATGACCAATTTGTTACTGAAAGATGTGAGACTATTCCAAAGCTACAACTGATGCTGTTGCCAATCTTCACTTATTGCACGGAGGCAGTATTCTTGCCTGCTGATCCAAGGTAGCCACCAGCCAGTCATGACGAACTTACCAAAATTCCGGTTGTGCCTTCCATTCCAACAGTCCTGCTTACTCATACACCCTTGTTCCTGACGATGCAATTAGGTAGAGAAGTGTTAGGGTCAGGAACTTGCCAAAGGGTGCATGTGCTGCAATTGGAACTCTGTTAACCCATTGCGGAGGAGCGCTCGCCGCAGTGGTGATACAATGATCATTTCGTGACGTCATAATCACATTTTTTCGATCCAGAGTACTGTGAAAGTATGGGTTTTTAATGCAATACTTTATACCACCACGTAGGGAGGCGGTAATGAGTGCTGTACATGTAATTTACACGAGATTCGCTTGCTAGAATACGCTGAGTTGTTTACTGTCATGTTTTTCGCTAGTATAATGTTCGACAAGTACAGACATGTGTATACAGATCCATGCGGATCACATGTCATGTCGCTTCCAACATCATGTAAAAATTTAAAACTAAATTCTGAGATTGGGATTCAGGGTCCCATCGTTCTTTTGCTTTCTGATTCTGTTGATGATTATTGTGACACTTGTCTGGTGTCCATAGATAGCATAAATGCTATCAATTGCTGCATCTGCAGTCATTCCACCACGCACTAAACCCGAAATAATCCGCCAAATCACGAGTCGGCGGTGGTACTTGTACTTGCTCTTTCCACCCCTTTCCCTGCTAGTAAACAACCGAGCTGCCTTCCTCCCTCCAATTCCGACTTGGTACTCCTGCCACAGTTCGAACAAATTGCGAGGAGTTGGGCTCAGAACTGCTGGAGCTGCGCCCACTCCATTGAGTGTGGCGACCGCATCGACAGCCATGTCGTCATCATTGCCGCCCGTCGCCCTCGTCCCTCCCTGTGCCACTGTACCCACGGGACCCCGTAAACCTGGTTGCAACGCGATCCTCCTGATGTTTGTATTCACCATAGTAAAGCCTTTGCGCGTTTCGACCCTATCAGCCATTTGGTTTGATCGCAACTCTTGAATCTCGCGACGAATCTGACTCGCCAATGACTGAACCGCCAACAACTGCGCTGCTAATCCGCCAGCTGTTGATGCCATACCTCCTACCCCTCTTCCGCCAGTGCCACCGTTTGCAATACCAACGACTCCTCCCATTCCATCCACAACACTTCCATTTTCATCAAGAGAAGGAATGATATCAATATTCACACAACCCTCGTCGCCCGTAATCACCACTGGCACTCTCTTTATAGGATTGTAAAAAGGACTGTTGCAATCAATTCCAGGATGCAAAGCCGATACGATTTCATTCCACTCAAGTCGAATCTGATCCTTAATGACCGTTGGAACGATCTCGTTTGCCGCATCATAAGGTGAGTAAATCATCCAAAGCATTGCCTTACCAAGCACAAGCGACGCATCCTCTGACAACACCTTTCGAATATTTGGAACGACGTTGCTGAGGATGAAAGTCTTAAGCACAGGTGTCAACCCGGCGTCTCCAGCGCCAGCACCAACACCAGTAGTCGTCGCCAACAACTCATCAGGGAATAGGTAATAGCACGGACCGCCAATACACAACTTATCAGCAACCTTCGCGTCAGGAAAGGGCAATTCGACATCATCGTAAACATCTGAAACCCGCTTTGCCAACTTCCAGCGCCCGCGAATGTCCTTATCATCCTTGTTAATTCCAGACCGTCGCACATGCGTTGACGCGAACTTACGAATTGAATGACTTCCCAATTTATCGTCGACAACACCACCAGCGAATTCGTCCATTCTGAATATTTTAGTAAAAGCAGTGCCTGCAATCTCTTTTGATTTCTTACCTCCAGCAGGTACAGTGTTGTCGCTAGTAAAAGCAAAAACATAGGGGGAAAGCAAAGCATTTGGATTCGATCGAGCATGTAACTCCAACCACAAAGAGAGACAAGTGAGTACACAATATGTCGTATCCATTGCACCCAACACAATCTGCCACGGAGCATCTCGTTCCTCGGATACATTTTTCGACCAATTCATACGAGTCTTCAAAGCATTGGGATAAAAATCGTGAACCTGATATTTTCAATCAACACCTGTGTCGTATCGTCGATGCGGCCAATCATGTGAAACTGAAATTTTGTTAGACAGCTCAAACCATACTTCCATAGAAAGCTATCGTTGCTCTGAAATATATGCTGCATCTTCTGAAACTCTTCTCGTGTTAGTGGACGTTTGACCTTTGAAGCCTTACCCTGCTTCCGGACCTCCTTTTCTTCACACGCCTGATAAGACTGTTCACTCAATCGATCGTGTAGGATTCCCTTCGTTACGGCCCGACACCCATGCAGTCAAACGATCAGGCATAAAGAATGAAAGGGCCTTCTTCCAAAACTCAAGGGAACTACTACGGCACTCTGTTGGGTTTGCATCTAAAGGAGGGTCAGGGTCATCGAAGGTTTTCACATTCATCCAAGCAACTACATCATCAGGTGTCAGAGCTCGCAATTCACCCTTTGTGTACTGGCGTTCCTTCCCATAATCAACTCCGTGGAAAAATGACATCAAGCTGTCAAGGGAGGACTTGTAATCCAGTGCCACACCCTGAAGGGGTGGCACGGTGCTCGCAGCGAGTTCGTCATCGTCAGCGTAGGACACCATTTTTTGTGATCGACTCGTGTTCTCTGATCTTGTACGAAGAAATGCAAATTCCGACACACAGTCTGCTGGTGCTTGTGGATACCATATGGCATACATGCGTTTACCACGTACTGCGCACCTCTCTGCCTCATCTTAAAGAGTGGTACAAGTGGTACTAAGGGGCTGTGAAACTCTACCAAGGGTACCACTTAGTGGTACAAGATACCTAATTCAAGTGTTAGTATAAAACCACGTGACCTACTGCAAAATACCCTACATTTTGAAATGGTATGCCAAACGTATGCTGAAAGTATGTTAAATAATCCTTGATACAGTATAACACTAGCCAGTACGATATTACAACCGTATTGAATTTCCTTTATCTGTATTGTGAGCTTTACTGTTAGTCTCTATTTCTAGACTCCAATCCCATCAGCTGCAATTGCATTCCCATTCACCACCTTGTGAATCCCATTCACACCAATAATAGACTCTTCAGTCTTCCTTCTGTGTGGAGCTTCTTTAGTCTTCTTTGCTTTAGCCTTGACCTGGATTACAGTCCAACCATCAACACTGCCGTGATCACCGGAACAGATACTAGATACTGGTGTACTGTCGTTGTTCGAGTAGTGTCCGGATGACACAGTATTACTCGACACATCTTGAGCAGCACTTGTAGCACAGTACATCTTGACATCCTCCGTGTTCTGGGGATCATACAAAATGTCCGAAATTCCTTCCGGCATGGTCATTCCTCCCGATATTCCAGTCTTGAGCTTCGTGACCCACCATTTCTCGTGTCCAGTAAAAACAGCAATGCAGTCATCGCAGCACGCAACCACGATTGCCTGTAAATTTCCGTACCTGTCAAATAGGTAGAAAAGGCATGGATCGGTCTTGCATTGGCGAATAAGCCCAAGTGACTTCAGAATTTTAGAAAATGACTCCATCGTTGCGACCAACGGTGCAACACCAGTAACAGCCATAGTAGCAGGGACATCCTCCGCGATCTCAACAAGTCCAGGCATTTCCAATGTCAACTTGTCATCCGGTAGGTCCTTCAACATGGTTTCTGGAACTTCGCCACCATTTCCGATAGTGACGTCACGATTCGAATCCGTCAAATCTGTCGTATGTTTGTTGTCGTATGCGACGCCACCAGTAGCGCCGCCATCATCAAGTAGCCATTCCTCCGCAAGTCCTAGCGTAACTGCTGATCCGACACAAGCGCTTGGCATGACAATGACTTTATCATTTTTGTCCGTAGTTTCATTGGTAGCCATGATAGGGGTGTTCATGTCAGTTGCAAGAACGTCCAAGTCACATTTGATTCCTGTTCTTCAACCAACTCAACCTCAATGGCAACTGGTTCAGTCTCCGCCGCAGTGTCCTCAATGCGTGCAGTTTTAGTATCGTTCTTAGTACAAGTACCACCGGCCAGGATCAAATGACCAAACAAAGTGTCATCAACCTCGCCAAAAGCCACTGAATCGGACATGTTGTCGAAGAAGCTGTCTCCCACATCCGCACAATAGTCATAGCCCTTGTAGACGGGCATAGTATCCACGCATGACGCTCCGACAAACATTGCCATATCAGCTGTAGGGTCAGACTTGAAGTTCTTTGCGCTCGCACACTCGTTCGCATAATGCCCCTTCCCTTGACAATTATAGCATGTCACATTTGACTTATCGACGTCGTCGGCAGTACTGGCTTCCTTCGTGGGACCCTCCGTAGATTCGACCTTGGCTGACCTGCACTCATGTGCCTTATGGCCAATCTTGCCGCAATTCCTGCATGTTCCCTTAAATGTGTTGCTGGAGCTGAGTACCGATTCCGAGCTCCTTCCACTACCATCCTTGACAAGGGTCTTGAATTGGAGTACCACTTCCTTTTGCAATTTCGCAAGAGGCGTCTCGCTTAGGTCTCCACGGAACTTGACGATGACGCTGTCATAGTCCTTCGACATAGCTGTCATCATGTGACTCTTCATTTGCAGATCGTCCTTCTCATACTTCAAGTTGATCCTTGCGAGCCTCATATTCAAGTGGTCCAAGTCATTGAACCAGAGTTCTGGGTCCTTCTTCGTCCCAACAAGCTTGCAATCGCTAAATGCCTGATCCAGCTCGGGTAATTCTCTTCCGCGTCCGTTGCACAGTATTTCTCTTGTAGTATAGACCATGCCTTGTACGGATCCCCTTCGCACCGTTCAATAAGTGCATAGGCCTTGTCGGTGCAACTCGCGACCAAATATGTCCACGCTGCTGCCTTTGCCAGGTACTTCCGGTTCTCTGCCGTTGTCGTCGGACGCATGACTGTAGCGGCAGCCGTGCCGCCCGTAGTAGCCGCCGTCGCTGGCGTGACTTCGACCTCTCCATACTCGAACTGTTCAACCGTTAGTGCCGTTCCGGTACTCTCTCTGGTTAGTGCGAGCAAAAATCCTTTCGAGCTGGCGAGCGCAAGGGTCTTACCTCCCATGAGCGGTATCTAGCTTCGTCGCCGTCGAACGCAAATGCGCGGACCGTAGTTCCAAACCCTGTCCCGGATTCAGCCGTTTCGTCCACCATCTTGCCTTGATATAAACTGACCGTTTATAAACGTGTTAAATAATCCTTGATACAGTATAACACTAGCCAGTACGATATTACAACCGTATTGAATTTCCTTTATCTGTATTGTGAGCTTTACTGTTAGTCTCTATTTCTAGACTCCAATCCCATCAGCTGCAATTGCATTCCCATTCACCACCTTGTGAATCCCATTCACACCAATAATAGACTCTTCAGTCTTCCTTCTGTGTGGAGCTTCTTTAGTCTTCTTTGCTTTAGCCTTGACCTGGATTACAGTCCAACCATCAACACTGCCGTGATCACCGGAACAGATACTAGATACTGGTGTACTGTCGTTGTTCGAGTAGTGTCCGGATGACACAGTATTACTCGACACATCTTGAGCAGCACTTGTAGCACAGTACATCTTGACAAAAGTACGCATACGACGCTTGTACACCTGGCCACGAGAAAATACCATTGTAGTGGTATTTCAGGGATAATGTACCTGTAAAATAATACCAGATATTGTGCGCAAGGGATGTTCAAGGCGAAAACCAGCTGTATCATACCATCATACTCGTGCTAGCGTCGTACTGTATGGTTTCGATTTTCGGGGTTTTCGACCTGTCCCATGTCCCATGTCCCGCGTCAACTTGTGTCCCGTGAATTCTTGTGCCAGTGACGCATTGATGAAAGATGAAATAGCGGTTCTCATTTTTGGTTTGTTCCACTTGTTCATTCCCATGTCACATTTTAGAACCCGAACACCTCGATCATCACATCACCCGTTTGATAGGCCCGTCACTCTCTTCGAACACAGTTTGTAGAACAGCATTATGGCGTAAAATACTTGTATTCGGGTTCTAGTAGTATGCTAAAAGTACCTGGTACAAGAACATATTCACACAAATCTTCAGAAAAGAGACACGACAACTCAACGAATACAAAGCACAACGCGTATCGCATAAAGCAACCGTCTCCATGATAATCTTCTACGCTTGTAAATCAAACCTGCTTGTTGAAGCCATTCGCAATCGAAGCTGGAATGAAATAATCGAGATATGTGAATCTCAATCAGAGCACAGCCATTCTGCCCAAATGGCGAAACAATGGTGTCGAATCAAGCTGACTGGTGAGAAGTCCGCATGTGTCATCATGCTACCTCTTCACTACATCGTCATCATGGCTGATGGCAGCAAGGAAAGCCTGCAAGCCGTCGAGGCTGTAGCTAAACTCCACCCTCATGCCTTGGAATGTAAGGAATCGTCTCTCGCCCGGACTCCCCTCCATCTGGCATGCCTTCACGAGGACTACATGCTGGGAATCGGTGGGTGCAACCATTTGATTCTATTCCTCCTTCACGCCTACCCGGATGCTGCCATGGAACGAGATCGTCTCCTTCGAACGCCGCTTCACTATGCGGCCGCCAATGATGCCAATGTGGGTGAACGAGCCTTGCACGAGTTACTGGAGTCGTACCCCGAGGCCACGACGGCACGAGATGGACAGGGGTGGTTGCCACTCCATGTCGCGTGTCATTACAAATCCAATTTTAGAACGATACAAGCCTTGAATGCAGTCAACCCTGATGCCGTTGTTGCCATGACACCATTGGATCTTGAAACACCGTACGAACTGGTCCAAAAGCAAAGCGACATTGGCTTTAAAGATAAGTACGAAATCTTGGATTTCTTGGCAGAAAAGGCCAAGTACTACGTTCCAACGCCAACTCCTTTCATGGACAGTTTCGTGTCGGATAACTTCATTCATCCTATTTACTAGGTGTAACAACCTATGCTCTCATGCACCACATAAACGGGGTAGAGTAATGGAGTATGAGTAAGACTAAATAAAAGAAATCTGCATTTCAATTCAATGGACGAAAATGGCAAAAGTTAAGTTAAGAGGGCAGTCTCAGCAACTACCGTAACAATGATAACAATCACCATGAATGCACTCTATCGTAGCGTCGTGTGCGTCTTCAGTATATTTCAGTAAAATAATGTCTCCGATCTAATTCTCAAAGAATCATGCACTTCCCTTGTGGTAAACTAAAGCAGCCCAATCGCCTTGAATTCCTTAATTGCCATGAAATAAATCAAGACCAACCAACTGAGTTGAAGAGCCGACAATCCCACCAAACAAAACCCATGCATTTTAATGACAAATCTTCGTTTCTCCACTTCTGGATTGTTTCCTTTCAAACACGCCAGAGCATCACGCGCAAAGTAATAACTCAAAATGGGCCACAAAATGGCACGACAAATGATAAAGAAAATGACAAAAACGACCCCAATCACCACCTTGGTGATGGGGAATGCATCGCCCAATCCCACAACACCGTGATCGTCATCGAAATTGGCCAAGATGCACAGAATGCCAGTAGAAACTTCGGAAATGCCAAAGAAGAATGTTGCGTATTCTAAACAAAAGCCAGGATAAAGCGCTCCCCAACAGACGGACAAACTAAGAACGTGATGAAAGATGTATTCTGGTCCATCATTCCAAACAATCGTATCCACCATATTCTTGAGCTGATAGGCCAAGAAGAAAGTGGACAGGTAGAATGAGGATGGAACGTAGGAGTAGCCTCTGTGTTCGGCAGCACTCGCCGGGAATGCCTTTGCATCTCCCATAGCAGCCTTGAGAACATTGGTCAAGAATGGACTCCGATTGGCCCATCCCATGTAGGCACAGATGAAACAACTCAACGTGTCAACGCCCAAATGACGGGCTAGAATGAAACGATTCGTTTCATTTTGTAAAATGTCGTGAGAATCCTGTAGGTGAATTGAATACGTTAGTTATGATTTGATGTGTTGGGCACTGCATTGGTATAACCTCGTGTACAGAGTAATTACTGTCAAAATGTGTAGGTGTCTGCGTGACGTTCATATTCAGTACTCGAGGTACGGTACCGAATTGAAGCCAATGTACAACATGACACACGTTAACAAAGACACCGTACCTTGAACGAAAGCAACAACGCTCGAGTCAAGTGCTCCGTGACAGCCAATGCGAGAATCATGACAGAAGCCGTTGCCAACGTTGATGACACGGGAGGAACTGTCGACCCACAATCCTTGGTGCTTGTCATGAATAGAGGATGTTTCCTCGTCATTGCATTAGACTCGCGCATATTATTTAATGTTTGTTTGTATGAATAGAAGTAGAATTTGTAGCTTGTCGATTTGAAAGTCGGGTTTATTGACAATGCTGCTTTTATGTGCTGCCAGGTGAGAAGAGGACCTCGAGAGCAATGAAGCAGGATTGTATAGATGAGAAATGTGACAAGCTCCAAGAGCCAAACTGCAGTACAAATGTACGATTTCGACCTTGGAACGCGATGACACGCCGAAAATTGTTGGTGGGCGTTGTCTCAATGACGATGACGATGGATCGTCGGCAGTTTCCGAGATGTGTGTGCCGGACCACGTCGAACATTTTGCGAACTGGGATACCAATACTGTACCGTAGTACCAAGATACATGTGAAAATACTTCGTACAGTGGAGAACATGACAAAAGAAACCCGAACCCGAAAGCGTGCAGACATACCGTGGGCTGTTGTCATTAGTCATTAGTCATATGCTCCAAGCTCCGAGACTATGCATACAGAGTAACATTTCGTCGGAATACACTTCGGAGAGTTGCTTGCTGTACATCTAGCGTACAAGTAGAGCTAGAGTCTAGCTCCACGACAAGCCGGAGCAATTTACTGGGGTACCATCTAGATTCCTCTCTTCTCATTTTTTGTGAACGTTGCTCGAGTAGAAGACTAAAAACCATTTCTAGTGTCTAGGTCAACCCTGTATCCTATACTGATCCCTTCATTGGCATCTCCAGTTGCGCCACTTCTCTTCCATTTCCCACGAAATTGCGGAATTTGCTGCTTTTATCAGATTCGAATAGCGATAGGTCAAGAGATATACCCGGGAAGTAAAGTCTCGAATTTTCTTCAAGACATCGAGCCACAGCCAACGCACCCCAAGACACCCACATATCATACGCGCTAATGATGTAAGCTTCAGCGTAGGTCATTCCATCGTCGGACCGAAGCATTGCCCTGCTTGCCAACTGAGTCGCAAGTGCAGCATCTTGCATGAATTTGGCCTTGATCGACATCTGGATGGCATCATCGTACTTCGATCGTAAGAGCTGACCATTCTTCACCGTCAAGCTCTCATACTCTGCTTCGAGGATCGAAAGCTTATGCTCGAGGTTCACGGCCTTCTTTTCGACCCAACTTCGCATGACGGAAATATGTTTGGCGGCCTCCTTAAAGTACTTCCGTTTTCCCGTATGTCGAGCGTTTTCAATGGCGATCAATCCAAAGAAAAACACGCGCACCTGGTAAAGAACATGCGCCTTCATGAAGCCAATGTTAGGGATCGGAGTTTTGCCGACATTTTAGAGGCCAAGTCAAAGTCACCGACGTAGAACGATATCTGCATCAAATACGACCATCGCGCCTGCTCTCCAACGACATTCTCGTTTCCCACCAAATGCTGCTTGTTCATCGCTTCACCGGAATCCATGTCACACGGGTCGTTGCTCAGACCAGACAAGTTCAGCACGCATTGCCAGATGGGTAGGATTTGGAGAAAAATCGTCTTCTGGCCGTATTCCAACATTTGACTGGAGAACTTCTCGATATCCCGCAAAAGCAGAGGAAGTTCCTTTGCGCAGTAATAAGACATGCTGAAGTAATTGTTTATCAGCATGAATGCTGTAAAGGGATCACCCTGCGTCAAAGCTGATGCGTGGCCCAAAAGCATGGGAGGGATGCAATCAAGCAGAGGCGTTCCTTGCCAGGGACTTGTCATGCTGTACGCCCAGAAGACAACACGACCATCCAATGTGGAAGGGTTAAGTCTCTCAGACATGCTCAATGCAAGCTGCCCCAGTCGATATCCCTCGGCGAGCATGCCTCTCTCGCTGATTAGGTACGTGCCAAGAATGACAAAGGCTTCAGGGCTCAATTCCGTTACACCATGAACGATATTGAAATGGACAGCTTTGAGCAAGATCAAAGAACTGAGATGGACCATACCAAGAGTCTCAACTGGGATCGTCATTAGGTTCAGTACCTTGAGGATGGCAATTACGTTCAATTCTTTGACTCTCGGTAGATTCAAAATCGCTGCGTCGTCCATTCCATTCAACTTTTCCATCACTCTGCAACGCTGCACATGAGCATGCCACTTTACGAACTGCGACGGAAAATCGACCCCGAGTTCCTGCAAGAATGCCAGTGACGAGGTTACAAATTCCTTGAGTTTACACTCGGCTTTCAAGATCTCCAGGCGCGTGAGATTAGCGCGGACGAAAGCGGGCTCTGAGGGATTGTTGGACAGGACCTCTTCGATTGCCTCAACGCTGGCATCGAACTTGCCATTATAGTATTGAACTTCGGCGAGACTGACAAACATGGACTGTGTCAATTCATGATGATCCGACCACTTGCTACCAGAGATCTTGTTCAAGAGCTCAATGCCTTTTGCGAAATAGTTGGCAGCGACGACAAATGCCGACAATTCAATGGCCTTTTTCCCCACAGTATTGCATAATGTAGCCACTTCCAGCATCATCGCATCCTCATCAATATGGATCAACCCCATGACCAAATGGTCAGCGCATAAGAAAAGCAACGAATCTTGGGGCGTCGGTATGCCCTTGAGGTGATTCCAAATCAGCAGACCGATCCGTAGATGTAGCTTTGCCAAGTCATCACCTTGTGGCAGGTGTAACAGGCACGCTTCGTGAATGGTGTCCTGAAGGAACATGACATGCCCATCGGGTTGCAGTTCCAGCAAGCTCTCGTCAAAGCAAATTTTAAGAATTTTATCCACATTGAGTCGTTCTCCAGGTAGTGCCTCCTGTATCACATGGAGTAACATTGGTTCGAAAACGTCGCCAAGACATGCACTGAGAAACAGAACACGTTGAACATTCGAAGGAAGGCGCTTAATCCGATTCGATACCAGGTCTACAAGTTGTTCCGGCACTGGTGTATTTCGAATCTTTTCCAAATCCCAATGCCATCGAGATGTGGAACTATCATAAACGAGCGTGTTTTGATTCCTCCACTCTTCCAAAATGTGGAGTGCCGCAAACAAGTTCCCGGCTGTCTTGGTCATTAAATGTGTCGCAAGATTCAATGTATCTGCCTCCCTCATTCTCATCACGACAGAGAGGAACGTATTGAATTGTTCCAAGGTCAAATGTTCCACATGTATAACAGTCATTGCCTTGGACTGAGTCTTGGATTTGGAGACACGTTCTTTCCATAGACTGACACGTTGACCCAGCACATCCGTCGCGTCGCCGTCGTCACTGAGAGAAATGGTGACGGCGACGATAAAATTCGTCTGATCACGATCACTGGCAATAAATTCCAAAATATCCAAACTAGCATCATCGGCCCATTGCAGGTCTTGTAGGTACAGTATGACGGGTAAGGTGGAGTGTTTTGCAACGATGCGTAGGAATGCACGAATTGCAAACTTGATTTTGGTGAGCAAATCCTTTCGATCGTCCATACTGGATTCGGCACGGGATGTGGGTGATGAGCTTCGGGGCGTTCGGATTTCATCCTTGACAATAAGATTTTGAAATGTTGGAATAACAGTTAATAAGGTAGAAACATCAGTGTCATTCATTTCGTGTGAACTCGATATGCTATTCGATACTTCTTCTTTCATGGTCTTGTTTCGACAGATACATCGAACAAAATCGACGCATGCACTGACAATGGCGGCAAAAGGAGAATTCGGATTGGCACCAAACTTGCCACTACCAAACAATGACTTGTGACCATGACTCAGGTATTGCACGATACTGGCTTTGCCAGCACCCGACGGCCCTTCAATAAATACCAATTCTCGGCTCCCTAGTTTGGCCCGTTCCACGACTTGTTCGAGAACTGTCACCTCCTGTTCTCGTCCGACAAGCCACCAATGCTTGGCATTAAGGTCCAATTGTCCCTGTTCCACCATGTTGCTGATAATAATAATGGGCAATGTGTTTGAGGAACGACGAGATGTAGTGATGGCATCAAAATGATGGATGCTAATGTGCTGGTTCCAAATGCCAGAAAACGAACTCCAACTTCCGTGTCTGTAGTGGGTAGTGCTCCTCCACTAGGGGTCTACGTCGTAAAACAAGTTGGTACATGCATTTGTACCACTACAGTTTATAGACTGTACACTGCATACTCCACGACAAGAAATTGTGTCTCGCTATTCCACCTCGTACAACGTACTAGTAGTAGTACGTAGTGCCAGTTAGTAAGAGAGTTGAATACTCGAACAGCTATGATACTACTAGCATGAAAGCACTCTATGCTTGTACTGGACGATGAAACATACTTTGAAGTTTACATATTGCGTACTGGTCTACGCTGTAGCTGGACATTGTATTCATACTTCTCAATTTTCTATCATCATTGTGTCTTGTTTCTTTGAGCTTGGAGGTCAAGGCTGATGTTGTGTGTTGCTGGTTGCATGAACATGACGCAAAAAGGTAAACTTCAGGACACATTCTTTAAATTAAATATGAAACGTGTAACGTCAGTTGTATCATTGAATTCCAAGTCGAACGCACCAGGTACCATAGTAAAGTTTGAATATATGTCCAATGCAAAATTTCAACACATCAAGGAATATGCATTTTTCCATGTCTTTGTGTCCTCGGAGTACTGTATTAAACCGTACAGTACTAAAGTTCTCCAGTACCGGGTACACTACAGTACAGGGTACAGTACATCGAATCAATACTGTAATTCTGTATTACAGTCACGATCTGAGTGAGTTATACCCTATGCACCAATCGTAGTGTGACCAACACGATCATCTATAATCAGTCTCGTCATCAATCATCACAACATACGACAAAACACTTGTTCGAATGTGGGCTCGGAGACTTTGCACCTTGCAATCGTTCAAACCAAATCGAGCACTTACAACAGCATCAACAACATCGTCAACGGGATGTTGTAGATGTTTGGGAACTTGGATTCCAGGGACCAGTCCTTGTAGGACTTCAATTGTCGCTGGCGAAAAGGATGCTGAGGCATTTCGTTCCGTCATGAATCATCGCACTGGTAGTGTTCTCACGGAAGATTTGGAGTCGTATAATCAAGATTGGAGTGTACGTGTGAACAAACTAAAATACAACTCTACTCTGAAAACGTTGGATGCTTGATCTCACTGGATCACTCTTTTTTGTTTCCGCAGAAACGGTGGAAAGGTGACTCTCCCATGGTCTTGCGACCGCATTCTACTGACGAAGTCTCGTCGATTCTCAAGTATTGCAACACCCATAACATCAAGGTCGTCCCTCAGGGTGGAAATACTGGATTGGTCGGTGGCGGTGTGCCGATACACAACGAAGTCATTTTGTCGTTGAAATCAATGAATCAAATACATTCTCTAGACGAGAATGGGATATTACTATGTGATGCGGGTTGTATATTGCAAGAATTGCAACAGTATACAAAAGACCGAGGTTTTTGATTGCCGACCGACATTGGTTCCAAGGGGAGTTGTGTCATTGGAGGGAACGTCTCCACCAATGCGGGAGGGCAGTATTATTTCCGATTTGGGAGTTTGCACGCCAATGTCCTCGGTCTGTTGGTCGTACTCGCATCAGGACAAGTTCTCAATCTACTCAATACCAATTTGAAAGACAATACAGGATACGATCTCAAACACTTATTCATTGGATCCGAGGGGACACTTGGTGTCATTACACAAGTTGTATTGCAATGTCCAACTCTTCCCTCGAGTCGTCAGGCCGTCTTTGTGGCATGTGAAGAATACGCTCACGTTCTTGAGACACTGCACCTGGCAAAATCACAATTGGGAGAAATTCTCGCAGCATTCGAGTACATGGACCAGCCCGTTCTTGACCTTGTTGGTAAGGACAAGACGATTCCACTTTTGAATGCGCAGGGTGCAAACTATCCATACTGTGTCTTGATTGAAACACAAGGTTCGTCGGAAGAACATGATGCCTCCAAAATGCAACTGTTTTTAGAGACTGCCATGGAACGGAATATCATTGTCGACGGCATTGTCGCACAAGACTTGCAGCAGGTGCACAATTTGTGGGCAATTCGCGAATATTGCGGTGTTGTAGTGGCAGCGAATGGAAGGCCCTACAAGTACGATGTATCCTTGCCCGTATCCCAGTTCGCCTCCGTTGTGGCTGATTTGAAGCAACGACTCTCGGAAACTCACCCGGATGCTCTGTCAGTTAATTGGGGACACATTATTGATGGCAATTTTCACGTCAATGTACTAATCCCAGGAAGTTTTGAAAAGGACGAGAGTCTTTTAAGTCGACTGGAACCCTACCTAATTGACGTTGTGGTCGGACTCGGCGGTTCCATATCGGCAGAACATGGTTTGGGACAAGAAAAGAACAAATATATGGACAAGGTCAAAGATCCATTGGTGGTGCAAACCATGAAATCAGTAAAGGCACTATTGGATCCCAAGGGCATTCTCAATCCAGGCAAGTATTTTCCAAACGACGCGGAATAACTTGAGGGAGACTGTTTCAAGTGACGATCTTTTTACGGTATTATCTATGTGCAGTTGGTTCATCATCATGATCAAGCAGCAAGGTAATAGAGTTCAGTTTCCTTCCATCATGGCCTTCATATCCTGGTTCGGGTCACCGGTGGGCATGAGATTGTAATTATCAACCAGGACCTTCATGACAGTCTCATCAATGTATGCTGGCAAGCTAGGTCCAAGTCGAATGTTCTTTACACCGAGATTTAACAGGGTCAAGAGTACAGCCGCAGCTTTTTGCTCCAAATGGCTGACCGCCAGTGAGAGTGGCAAGTCGTTTACAGAACAATTCAAAGCCTTGGCGAGTTCCAGTGCAACGACGACGGCAGAATACGAATCATTGCATTGGCCCATATCAAGCACACGAGGAAGTCCATTGGCAAGGGTCTCGCCGTGAAGCTTGGGAGAATGAATAAGTCTATTCTTTGCACAGCCCATGGTCAAGATGAGGGAGTCCGCCGGTGTGGCTTCCGCCAATTCAGTGAAATAGCTCCTGTCCCACTGGCTTCCATCGCAACCGCCAATCAAGAAGATCCGGCTAAGAGCACCAGACTTGGCAGCATCAATGATCTGATCTACCATGGGGAGGACAACTCGATGGTTAAAGCCCACTGTGTGGTATCGAGCTGGTTCAATAGTTCGTGGGAACCCCTTTTCGTGTCGCGCTGACTCAATAACCTTGCTAAAGTCGCGATCTTTGACATGCTCGACACCGTCGATACCGACTTCATTCATTGTGAACAATCGATTCTTGTACGCGCGTCGTGGTTCGAGGATGCAGTTGGTAGTCACAACGATTGGGCCGGGGAAGCTGGCAAATTCAATCTTTTGGGCCTGCCAGGCAGTGCCGAAATTTCCTGCTAGGTGGCCAAATTTCCGAAGTTCAGGATATGAATGGGCGGGAAGCATTTCACCGTGTGTGAAGACGTTGATACCAGTCCCTTCTGTCTGTTGGAGCAGAGCATGTAAGTCCGCCATATCATGGCCCGAGATCAGAATAGCCTTCCCTTGAACCGCCGTCAGTCGGACTGGAGATGGCACCGGATCTCCAAAATTGGTAGCATGCGACTGATCCAAGAGTGCGAGAACTTGCGCGTTGACTGCTCCGACACGAAGGGCAGTGGCTAGTAGCCCTTGCATATCAGGCTCGTTGGATGCCAACTTGGTCCAAATTTCGTGAATGCTCTTCATGATTTCTTCGTCCATAAATCCCAATTGTGAACAGTGAGCTGCATACGCACATGCACCCTTGAGCCCGTAAGTACCGACTTCGTTAAGAGAGAAGCACGACTGATCACCCATGGCAGCCGCACGATTAGGAACTGATACGGACCTGCCAAATTGTTCGAGATCATCATTATCCTCTACCTGTAGTGCCGCCACAGGTTCGGTCGGTGCAGCTCCCCCCTTAGTAGCAACCAATTTCTCGAGGATCCTCTTGATCTGCATGCCTTGCTTGATAAATTCAGAAATGCGATCTTCTGAGAAGTTAACATTTGTGAGAGTCGAAAAGGCAGCGGAGAGAGTCCACACGTTGGCATTGTGCATTTCTTCTGGCGTGGCTCCAGCAGCCCGGGCAGCAACACACCAGGAGGAAACCGACTTGATGACCTCAACAAGTGCATCCTGAACAGCAGCTGTTTCAGGGGTCTTGCCGCATACACCCAGAGTAGTACAAGCAATGTGTTCCGATGTCTGTTCGCACTGACGGCAAAACATGGCGGTCTCAACGACAGGTGCCGCTTCCGCTGGTTGAGCTGAAAGGAAACGGTGCCCGCTGGATAGTGCTTGCACGTTGACTCGACTAGCCGCGACTAGAGAGGAACGCATCTGCAAAGGGACTCTGCGAGTCAATACAGTCGCTGCGGCTCGACGAATGAACATGGTATTCTGCTGCTACGTCGTGATAATGATGATGAATATCTATGATTGTGAGCAGAATAAAGTGTACGAGAGAAGGGAACAGCGCAATCGGGTTCGCATTCATGTTTTTTCGTATGACTTAACGTCAATTTACGGTTCTTGAAGGTTCTCTTTCGTCACGGCAGTTCTCAGGTGCAAACTTCTTCACTGAGAGTACGTCATTATCCCATCAGCTACTACATGTAATTCCCGTCGACCACATTGACACAATCCATATGTACAATGCCCTGCTACAGCCCCAATGTTAATAGTAGCTGCAGTTGCGTTGTAGAACCTAGCCCCAAAACCTGCTAGTGCCGGAAGTATTCTGTATTCTGTGAACTGTTCTGTATGTAAAACTTCAACGTCACCACCTGATCAAGAACAGATCCATCAAGGTTGCAGAGAACTCGAGTCTGTTGGCCCGATGCTGGCGCACTGATGGCACAAGGTCATGTTTTGTCCATTCCCATCTCCCATTTTTATCGATGGATTGATAATCAAAATGCCAATACAGCAGGCACTGCGAACACTAACCCCGAACTTGAAAGGCCAATCTAGTGTCTTGGGTTTGCTACGAAGGTCGTCTGCTCTATCATGGGACAAAGGAAGCAGTTGTCGAAGATTGTCCTTGAGATTTCGATGCTTTTCATCCTCAACTACGCCACAACAACAACGACCACCGGTTGTGCGAATCCTCTACGGATCGCAAGGAGGAACTGCCCAAATGTTTGCAATGCAATTGCATCAGGAACTTGAAGAGCGGTGGGGTGGAGGCCACGATACCAAGGACGGCGACAAACAAGATAGTCTAGAGATTCGTGCGCTCAATGAAGTGGTGGGTACGATGGAATCGAGCGCCGACATCCACAATGCCAATGCTGACGACATCCACGTGATTCTCGTGTCCGTGACTGGAGTGGGGGAGCCACCGGACAACGCTCGCATCTTTTACGACTGGCTCATGACGAGGGATTCGCCCATGAATCTCAAATATACGTTATTTGGACTCGGCAACTCGATTGCTCATCCGAAGCACTACAATGTTATAGCCAAGAACATGGATTCAAAACTACAAGAACTGGGCGCTCAAAGAGTCTACCCCATGGGACTTGGTGACGATGGTGATTGCATCGAAGATGACTTTGATCAGTGGATGGAGGGGCTATTGAGACGAATTCGAACAGCTGCGACTGATGAAGACACTCCACCTGTTGAGGACTCGCCCAACTCGGGGAGCGTGCGAAATGTTCAGCATATTGTTCCTCCAACCAAAGCCAGGAACGAACCGCTTCTTCTAAGGCCTCCGGTCGCTTTGCCGTCGATTCATAAGAATTTGATGCATGTTCCCTTCTACCAGGATCATGTCGATTGGATGGAAGTTGTCGCTCACCGCACATTGTCCCTTGACGGAGGAGAGCAAGGATTGCGCGAACTATATCTACAGTTGCCGCCCAACGTTACATATGAGGCCGGAGACCATGTCATTCTATATCCTCGCAATTCCAGATGCATGGTTGATGCACTCCTGCAGCTGTACAAACCAACAGGTCCACATTCGGTGATTGTTGATGGAGGGCCAGGTTATCCACATCCTGCTGGTATCAGTATTTACGAAACGCTCACGCATTGTGTCGACCTCGGTGCTTTGTTTCGCCGTCGCTTGCGCGATACCTTTACAGGTGGACGATATTGATTATAAGGGATACATTGCTGGTCCTCGTCGGACTATACTGAATTTGATACACGAGACGGGAGCTGCGCCTCCACTTCAGGACTTGCTTCACATGCTCCCAAAAATGCAGCCGCGATACTACTCGATCGCTTCGTCTCCGAAGGTGCACCGCATCAGGTCGTGGTCACGTATCGACCCGTCAAATACGTTTCCTCTACAGGTAGCTTTCGAGAAGGCGTGTACAAGCTACATGTCGACGCTAACAAGTGGCAGCCACATTGTCGGAGGGATTCGCAGCAATCCATCGTTTCGACTCCCGTCAGATTCACAAGTTCCCATCATCATGATCGCCGGTGGCTGTGGAATTGCACCCATTCGTGCGTTTTTGAGGATCGAGTGGCATCGATGTCAGAATCTAACATCATGGGAGAGTCACTGCTCTTCTTGGGTTTTCGTTCTCCTCGGACCAAGTGTATCAAGACTTGATTGACCATTCTTTATCATGTGGAGCCCTTTCGTCGGCGTACATTTCTTATTCTCAGGAATGCATTTCCGATGATCAGAGGTGCCAGCTTGTGACACAGACAGTGAGAGAGCATGGGAGTGCTATTATTGACGGGATCGAAAACCGTGGAGCGCATGTCTATCTCTGCGG
Source organism: Fragilaria crotonensis (assembly GCA_022925895.1). NCBI lineage: Eukaryota > Bacillariophyta > Fragilariophyceae > Fragilariales > Fragilariaceae > Fragilaria > Fragilaria crotonensis. Next base: position 44,203 of record JAKSYS010000217.1, on the reverse strand, counting down.
CGGGGCGCGCAGTTTCGGAGCTGCTGTGGAGGCCACATTCGTGGACCTGCTGGAAGCTCATAATGGACTGGATTCAGACGGAGCTACCGCATACTTGCGTCGGCTTGTCGCCGAAGGTCGACTTTGTGAAGATCTGGCAGACTAGTTATGAGACTTGCAAAGCCACTCAACGCGCTATAAATGTGCTGTTTCAATACTTACCTAGCTAGTAGACTAGTCAGTAGTCCGCTCAATGGAGCAGAACAGTGATGCATGTCGAGAAAATGGAGCCAAATGCACACTCGTGCATACAATGCACGGTTAACCCCACCACCAATGAGGTTTGTTTTGACTTCAGTCGTAGTCAATTGCAGGTAAAACAGGCATATGTGTAGGCTTCATGGAAAACGTTCAAAGAGCATTTCTGCTGGGCGTTGCACAGAGGACGGTTTCAAGTCAGGGCTTGTCCATCGGTGGATATAACGGAGTGATGAGAGTGGTGATGCAAATTAATACGATTATTGGGCATAACAAGAGGGGCGAAATGCATTATATTCCAATACTCGAGGAAAGGCTCTCCGTTTCGGTGCTCAGCGCTTCCGTCGGGTTTGCATCGACACTGCTGGTATTTATGCCCAAAAAGGGCGTGCCCTTTCCAGAGTCTCCTCCTTGTTTTCCTTTCCGGAGTCTCCACTGTCACCTTCGTTGTCTCCCTTGCCCTTACCATAGTCATCGTTGTCGTCACCCTTCTTGCCCTGCTTTCCGGAGTCTCCTCCTTTTCCTTTCGGGAGTCATCGTCGTCACCTCCTTTACCTCCCTTGCCCTTACCATACACCGCCCTTCTTGTCCTTTTCAGAGTCTCCGCCTCCTTTCCATTTCCAGAGTCATCGTTGTCGCATCCTTTGCCTCACTTGCCCATACCATACATCGCCCGTCTTGCCCTTTCCAGGGTCGTCACCTCCTTTGCCTCCCTTGCCTCTCTTGCCCTTACCATCATAGTCATCGTCGTTGTCGCCCTACTTTCCTTTCCGGAGTCCCATCTCTCACTTTCCGGGATCATTATCGTCGTAAATGAGCAACCACTGCTCAAAGGTGTTTTCAGTATATCTTTCACCAAAACCTTGAAATTCGCGGTGATCCAGAATTTTCTCTCGCGTACAGCCTACATGGGAATCAGTACATTTTCAATGTGCTTCCACGTGGCATGTCAGTTTCAGGCCTCAAATCGACTCCGTCAATACCCGGAAGAACGAAGAATCCGTGCACCCTGTGCTACTTGTACTGTACCTCCCACCTCAATGAGCACACATGTGCACTCCTTCGTCGTTCTTCGGGGTACAAGGTACTCTACTAGTGTCTAAACGCCCGAAATCTTTAATTAAAGATCGCTCAGTGGTAAAATCTTTAATTATTAAAGATTGATTTTTGCCCTTCCTTAACTTCGTCATTGTATCTTTTTTGCCAAAATAACTACGGCCAATGTGTTCTTCATTGAGTCAAGCCTTGTGGGCCAAATGAGGTCATCTTAGTCAGCGACAGTTCCTGTCTTAGGTTCAGGAACACAAAACTGAAGCCTATTTTTCCGAGTTTTTTTGCTCGGATAATACCCGGATGTACAGTACGCGAAGTACGCAGGCTACATAACCTCAAGTCGTTCGAGGCTGCAACAAACGCATTGAGTTCATCGCTTTCCACTTCGATTAAGCCACAACACTCAAGCGCAATGGTGTTGAACATTCTTTAAAGAAGAGGTATGTACTTGGTGTGATTCTCTAACTTTTGTTATTTCTTGAGTTGTGAGAATGAGTTTTTCTCAAGTTTTTTTCGAATACAACCATCGCATCAACACCCCATTTCTTACATCTTATGCCGTGTACGGCTTGCAGTGACCATGCCATGAACATGCTGACTCAAGACTCTCTCCCTCTTGGTGCATTGCTTGAAGCAATCGTGATGTTTGACCTGTCCCTGCTCAGTTTTTGTCGCAATACAGTAGAGGCCTTTGTACCCCGGCGGGATGGTGTGTTGCGATTCAGTTAAAGGGACTTCAAGACCAAACCCGTGGCGCTGCAAATGTGCTGATGAAACAATGAAGATCAAGCATCTGCAGTTGTGCCAAGGATGTTGAACGCTCTGCATGACACGAGGAGGACGATGATGACTCAATTCGGTGATCTCTTACAACGTGAGAATTGCCACATGGCAAGCTCATGTTGTGCATGCACTGTCACAGCCATCACAGCGCAGCATCCAGTATTGCTATCAATAGAAGCTGGCATGGGACAATAGCAGCTGCAATGGAAGTAATCTTTCTGGGAGCCATGTCAGCAGGACAGTCAGAGCGACTAATATGATGACACCACCTGCCTGGTGCAACTCGCTCTTGTTACACAACCGATGACAAACCATGATAGATGCCCGGCACTATTGCTTCTACAAGGGCTCAATGGAGGAAGCAGACAAGCCTATGGTGGAACACTCTGACATTAATGGACTGCTGGTTGCTCGGGTGCTCACGGTATGAAGGCACATTGGAGTGCATGAGACAATGTTGATTTTCCACACCATGAGGGAAAGTTATACATTCTGACCAAGCTACAAAGCTTCTACAGTAAATAATCAATAGCTTTCAATTGCAACTTTATCAATCTAAGGCTGATCTGTGATGATATTGATGCCGGTGGTCGGCCATTGTCAAAGCCAAATTTTGTGTTGTTGATGGTACACTTCGCACATTGACCGTCTTGCTAAACGTACGAAAATGGCCATCTTTAAAAAAGACAACTTTGTCGTTAATTAAAGAAACCCCCGGGCGTTTAGACACTAGTATCGGATGAGATATTGCGCATTCAATTAATAATGCAAAAACCGTTATTGACTCTGGGATAAAGTACATTTTTGGAAAGTATACAAAACAGGAGTCGTAACGGTCTTTACCGAGAGGCCGGCTGGATCGGTACACGGCTTAATGGGTCAAATGGTCTCTACCGGTAGTCTCTAGTGTATGAGCGTACGATGCAGGCACGCGATGGAACATCGACGACATGGGCGCAGAAGGAAAATGGAGCGAAATGTTACGCCGGAATGACAGGTCGTACTACCACATAAAAATGGCTTCGACCCAATAAAATGACTTTGAACCAATCTCATGTGAAATTCAATGACCTCTACACAAAAACACTGCAATTTTCATTATTTCACACCGTGATCTATTGTAAAGCTCTCCTTAGTGAACAAATAGAGGTATGTTCTGCAGAGAGAAAAGCAATATAATTGCTCAGTTCTTCAAATACGCATACCGTAGATGAGACGTCAAAACATTTCTGTACGACCCTTTTTCACACGCCGAGGATGCCCTCCAAATCTTTATAAATTACAGTTCTGGATATTTTCATACGTCTGCGAGGAGAAATCCACTTGGCGTTTGTACCACACGTTGTGGTACAAACATCTCGTTCAAAACCCTGTACCGATACGCATTTCGATTTACCGAACACTTGTGAAATAAATCAAGACCAGAATATAAAATATTATTCATTCATGAAAACAAATTTATACACGACTTTGACCCAGTAAATCAAAAACGAAGACTTGTTTATCATCGATAGCTAATTCAGATGTTGCTCCAGTACTTTCATCATTCTTCATTGCTGTTGACAGGGTAATGAAGGATCTATGATACGAACTGTTAGTAAAACATTTATGTGTTTCTGCCGAGATTTGGTAAGTCAAAACTCTTGTGAAACTATTGGTTCAAAGCCATTTTTATGTGGTACCAGTAGTACAAGGGTACATGGTAGCTAGTTGTATGTCATAGTGTGCATTGCTCTGTTCTTTTTATCCATCTTTTGCACTTCAATCTTGTCTCGAGTACCGATGACAACATTAGCTCATGGTTATTTAGAGCTGCCTATGTGACGTCTCCTTAGCAAAAGCAAGCTGCAGTTCTCCGCAATCTCGAGTGACGCTGGATATCATTCCTTCGAGCAACTTGCTTTTGCTAGAGGGAGACGCCAAGAGCTTCCTGTATCTTCCCGTTAAACTTTGATGAGCCATTTACATGTGCCGAGTATCAGCACTTGACCTGTGCAAACGGACGTTGATGTTGCGGAGTTAATTACTAATTCGCCAGCCTGGTCCCATTAGCAACGACACCTGGTACAAGTACCGGTTGATGCATAAGTCATTTATAGTGTATTGCTCTGTTCTTTTTCATCCGTCTTTGCACTTCAATCTTGTCTCGGAGTACCGATGACAACATTAGCTCATGGTTATTTAGAGCTGCCTATGTGACGTCTCCTTAGCAAAAAGCAAGCTGAAGTTCTCCGCAATCTCGAGTGACGCTGGATCTCATTCCTTCGAGCAACTTGCTTTTGCTAGAGGAAGACGCCAAGAGCTTCCTGTATCTTCCCGTTAAACTTTGGTACAAGTACCGGTTGATGCATAATTCATTTATAGTGTATTGCTCGGTTCTTTTTTATCCATCTTCCATCGATGATCTTTCTGCACTTCAATCTTGTCTCGGAGTACCGATGACAACATTAGCCCATCGTTAGCGTTTGTGTCGATGCCAGCGAACAATCAAGTCAACCAAATCCGAACCCCAAATGTTTGCCACCATCCTCAATCCAAATATTGAGAACACCACCACTTTCATTTCGCATCCACTTTTCTCATAACTTGGGAAAAAGCCGTCGAGTTATCGTGTCGTCAGCCCAATCTACTCGTAAGTACTGGAGTGGAACATTGTTTCTGCTGCTGCATAGATCCATTCAGTTGGGTTCTCTTTAATTGCTCTGACGACTGACAACACTGACAACACAACACGCACAACACAGAAAGGTATTCACTGTGACCATGAAGCTTTCCATTCCGACTCTGTCCATTGGATTCGTCGCGGCCATTGCCATTCTCGGTGACACTGCCTGTGCCCAGAACAACATCCCCCCCCACTCGATCACCACTGGCGACGAGCTTGAAAAGGACAGCATCGTCAGCATCGATCAAGACGAGCATCGTTTGCTTAAACAAGGCAAGGGCACGAGCGCTCCAACGCGCGCTCCAACGAAGTTTCCAACCCGCGCTCCAACGACGTTTCCGACCCGCGCTCCAACGAGCGCTTGCCTCATCATCGATCCGGAGGAGCGTCTATTGAAAGGAGGCAAAGGCTATCCAACGCGCGCTCCAACGCGCCCTCCAACGAAGTTTCCAACGCGTGCTCCTACGAATCCTCCAAAAGAGCGTGATTGCAACGACAATAAGGCCTGTACGGTGGACAGCTGCGACCCTGCCACTGGATGTGTGAACTCTCCTGTGAATGTAATCGACCCCCCAAACATCGACGGGATAATCAGCCCCAATGAATGGACCGGCGCAGCCACCGCCACGATCGGCAACGGTGGCGGCACGGCTTATTTCAAAGCCGATGCCAATTTCATCTATGGGGCATTTGATATCACCGGCTGGACAAGTCAAGAGGGGGCTACTTCGAATGGCAACCTCTTGGGATTTGGTGTTTGGAACGAGGATAATAGCTACCCGGGTAACGGGGTCGAATTCCAGCAAGCGACAGGCCAAGCGAACTGGGGTAATGATGGACAGTCTGGGACCCTGAACGGGCTAGTTTCGGCTTTCCGGATCAATGCCCAGTCCCCCTCCTGCGTCCTCAATCCCAACTACTTTGGAGGCGATGGATTCGTTTGGTACGGGCCACCGCGTCTGGGAGGTGAAAATGCCGATCAGCACCATGACAGTAGTCGATTGTCAAGTCTGGGTCGTTGGTGGCATTAATTACGCGGGGAGCTCAACATTGGTATCCGGCCTCCTTTTTCCCTGGTTATAACGGCTACTTCTCTGTTCAGCTGCAGGTACCGGTACCCTAATCAACATTACTTCCTGGATGCGCCAGAAATCATGCAATGGCGCCTAGTATGCGACGTATGTTACGGCATGGAACGGGATAGCCTTATACTTGTTAGATGAATGTAAATTGTGACTTGAAACATGTTCGTTGTAGCCATATGAACGACCACTTCGGCAACACGTGCAGCCGTTGAAACCAGCTGTTCTATAAGCGTGCTGTGCAGACCGGAGGGGTCATCAAGAACCAACCGACTTCCAGCCTCGGAAAATTTCCTCTGTGCCTCAGCTTGTCCCATCTGAGCCACGACAAGTTCCTTCCCTAAATCAGAATACTCCGCAAAGGCTCCGCATTTTTTCTCTCTGGCTTCCCATTTGGCACAAGTCTTTCCAATGACCGTGAGTAAGTTCGCTCGCCACGCCGCTCGACTCGAATGCGCGCATCGCAGAATATGGTCCCAATCCTCATCACCACACGGACACACCGGACACCCTCTGCGGCTAGGATCCCGTCTATGCTGCCGGTGATTAGTCGGTAGTATTTCTTGAACTAACTTGATGTAGTGATCTCGTCGCTTGATGCGCTTGTGGAGGCATGCAGCGTGCGCTTTCCAATTGATCCGTTCTGTCGCACTAGCGTTCCATCCATTTCGTGCTTGAAGATGAGCTAATAATGGACCATAGGTCGCTTGATGTCGAATGGCTGTTTTATATTTCGTGGTGACGGTTCCCTTCGGTGTAATCAAGTGAACGCCAGCCTCCTCTGTCAACAAGGCAAGCGGTCGAATCGCGCCATACTCACGCTGGAAAGTGTTGGCCAGGTCGTCGGCATCCACATTGAGTTGTGCCAAGAGACTCAATCGCTGATAGGTGCCGCGACGATCTTGATGACCTCGTACATGTTCCAGGCTTAGCCCCGGCATTTCGCAAAGCAACCGACGGATATTAACGATCAAGTCCCATTCTGGGCTCAGAGGATCCAATGGAAGCTGCACGGGTTCCGGTTCCGATACCGCGGCCTCCATCACAGATGGTTTCCGTTTAATGCCAAGAACCGTCTCCACCAGACTCAAACTATCGGTCGCGAGTGTGCCGCACCACGGTTCATGTTGGTACGTAAACTCTGCGAGGCGTTTCAAAAAACACAACATGGCCAACATTCCATACGCTTCAGACCGATACGAATTAGGATTTGCTCCTGGGGCTGGGCCCATCCCTTCAGCCGATCCATCAGAAGGCTGCAGATGTTACACTGTAAAATAAATTTTACACTGTACATTTTTTCTTTGAGTCCAGTACACGCCTGTAACTATTTTGTACACTTCAATAATTTTGTCTGAGCACTGTAGTATGTTTTTTACAATTCACAATTTTTTGTTTCTCTGCACCAAAGTGTACCATTTGCCGACCCAAAGAAACAAAAAATTTTGAGTCCAGTGCAGCTCTGTAACATTTATATTCGAATTCGCCATTTTTTACTCACACGTAATATTGCAGTTTACCATCTGACTTAAAATTATTACGTGTAACAACATAACAGTGACTATTCATATTTATACGGTGACAGATTTGCATTGAAGTTTCTCCTATTCTACAATTCACAAAATGCCTCCACAGGCTCCCATCGCAGCATTGATTCATCAGGTTGTTCCGTGCCATCATTAATTCCACCAATTCCATACCTCTGTTCTCTCAGCCTCTGAAGAACCTGTTCCTCCATCTGCGCTGCATTTTCATTCTGTCGGTCGATTGCCACCAATCTGCACAACTGATTGAACGGATGAGGCCCTCATCACTCCACCCCCCATACATTATGTTTGCTGCTCGTGTTGTTGTTCCTGCAGTGTATCTTCCTTTAATTCTCTTCTCAATCTCACTTGTGTTTTCACCCTGTACCCCTTGTCGCTCACAGGTGTATTTCCGCAACCACTTATCAATGTAGTTTTCATAAACAAGAATGGCAAACGCTTCATCTGACACAGTCACAACTTTCTCTGCACTTCCCCTTTCCATTGGATCCGACACCTTGTGGGTAAACTTTTTCCTTCCCCATACCCTCCTACCAGAGACGCACTCAAGAAATTCTCCAATAAACCAGTGGAATGCCTCTCTCGTGATCAGTTCTTGACCTTCTCAACTTGCAAAGCGTCTCCACTGAGTATGGGGGCTCTCGACCCAATAGGATGATTCTTTGCAATAAGGAGCTCCCTAGCAATCTTTGCACCCGCCTGTTCACATGTACTCCTCTTTGTGTTCAGACTCTGAAGGACACATGTTTTGTATATCTTCACAAACCGACTTTGCTCCACAGGATCCTCAGCGTCAATGACAACCTTCATCGCCTTCCAGAACAGAGCATCGTTGGTCACAAACTTGAGTTTTCTGAAGATGACTTTCTTTACCAAGTTCTGTATACGATGCGTTACATGTGTTTGTTGACAATGTCTGGCCTTCCTGTATGACAGAGATTTCCCAGACAGTTGTGTTTCTGTGTTGTCCATCAGATCGTCATCTTCATCCCTACCAAGCGCAGCATGAATGTAAGGTGGGGTATTCTCATCAACCTCCTCCATCAACCCATCAGTAGTTGCCGATGGAAAATCACGATTCTGGGAAGCTTGATCACCAATAACCCTTCGTAGTGGTCCGCCGTTTCCAGTAGTTGTCGTTGTTAGGGGCGTTTCCCTCCTTACTTGGACTTGTTGTCTGAGCGATTCCATCAGATTGGTTGTTGTTGCAGCATCTCTGAACGTAGAAATGCGTCCACCATTTCCCGATCTGTCACCTATCTGTGGTCCTGCCATAAGACTACGTTGTTGCTGTAATACTCTCACGGCTGCGTTGGTAACCCCTCCAATTGGAAGGGCGTCCACTCCCGTAGGAGGAGTGGACGACGGAGTGGTCAATGCAGCATCTCTGTATGGAGAACCGCGTGCATTTTCCAAACCGCCCCCATCGTTTGCCTCCTGAGAATTACTTTGTCCAAGTCGTTCCAGTACTGATGGTGACTCAACTTCACCATTTCTATGGCCACTAACCCTCCTGTTGTTACCAGGGCTTCCTGTGTTTGCATTGTTTGCTACAAGCACACCTCTTACTATTGGAGTTCCCCTTTTCTTTGCCCTTGCTTTCTTACCCTTTGCTGTTGCCATTGTTCAAAATGGTGTTTAAGATGCGTTTTAAGTGCCTTTTGTGTTGTGAATTTTTATGTTAAGCTTTGCATTTTATTGCTATCGAGTCGTTCAGCTTTGACTACGTATACCCTACGTGACAATGTACGTAGCTGTGTTTCATATTTATTCATGTTGTAGTCATTTATTTCAAGTATTCAAATACTTAGCAGTGAGATGTACCACATTTTATTTAAATTAACTATTATTTCAAACATGTAGTATACATCTACATGTTTGAATCCAAAACATCTAACTACACGCTGCATATACTGCTTGTACAGTATATGTCACTGTTTTGAACATACACTGTATGTTTTAATTTGTTCATTACTGCATGACGCATTTTTTAATTTTGAAACTGCGCCAGTAATATAGTGCTATGAACTATGACGTCGCTTGAACAATGCTGCGCATACTTTGCTGGTTCACAACAGCAAAAATTAATGGTACGCTGTACCAAAGCTGTTATCGTTTTTGGTCTTTTGTACTGGTGTTTGTCGCAGAACAACATCGAAACACATACTACCTAGGTAGTACTATTAGTGCTTGACGTACTCTACAGTACCAGGTACCAATAACTCAACTCCGCATTCCGTATGTAGTTATCCTGTACCACAGTAGTACACATTTGCTACGTACAGCACATATAGCTTGAACCAATGACAGTACGCTTATTACTGCTACCTACTACTACGTGTACTCCAACGGAAGCAAATATTCCTACTTTCTAAAACTAGTACATCTGATACTATGCGTACGAGGAATCGCTATTGTCAGTACGCACGTTCTACATGTCCTATTTCCCATACATATGTGTCACTATCATTGTTTTGCAATAACACATGTAACTGGTAGATGGAGTATACATGTCACTCAATGTTGAACACCGTGTTACTAGTCTCTTCTATTGCTATTTTCTGATTCACATGTTATATTTTTTGCTTTATTAATTATACTTAAGTCTTTGTTGTTGATGAATTATCAACAAACATCATGTGCAAGACCTGTTACTTTAAGTACGTCACGCCGTCAGAGCTTGTGCACGACTGTATGTAGTATGCACAAAATAAAGTCACACATAGTTAATCACTTAATATTCACATTGCTATCTCCTTTACTTAAGGAAAAAATCGAAGTCCCACATCTGATTCTTGCTACAACACATCCTTATGCTACTTATTTTGGCATAGTACACGCCTGCAAAAATAAGTGCTTGTGCTAATCTTGTTTCCCTCTCTTGGTTTTCTTGCTTTTGCGCTGCGAATCACAGCACAAAAGTTGGTTTCTTTGATCATCACTGTCCTCCCATCAAGGAGTTGACTTTGTTTGATCGGTTACTGGCAAGCAGTTGAAGCTCTCCCATTAGGAGTTGCGAGATTGCGAATTGAGTGTGTCGACGTCGGTCTTTTCGGACGTGAACACCTGATTGACAGGATTTTCTATCACGCGTTGGAAGTGACTGCGGCTGCGTTTGGAACGGTTCGCAGCCACGCGTCGCAAGTGACTACAGTTGTGCTTTGATCCGTTTGCGTCCACGCCGATCGGCGTTGTCTTGTCGCATCAAGGCGGCATCAACACAAAGGTTGAAAACACAGTTTGACGTGGCTCCTGGCGTTGCGCTCCCGTCTGCGACCACACTGATAATCAGGTTGCACACTCCGTTCTCCATTTAGAATTCTTACGTTTTGAACGTCAAGCTTGCTCTCCCATTTGGAGTTGCAACTTGTGGAGTTCTGCGTTTCCATTCTACAAGTGCGGGTTACTGAGGAGCCTGCGGCTTGCTGTCCCATCAGGATTGCCAAGTTTCAGGCAGCAATTCGGAACCGTTGCATCGTGACGGGAAGCCATCCCACTCTGTTGGAGAATTTTATACTTTAATTTTATACATTTGAACGTTCTCCCATTTGGAGTGACTTTTTTGGCGGCAGCAACCACCACAAAGCGAAAGTGTAGTAGCTGTGGTTGGATACGTTCCCATTTTCACGGTCTTCTTGCTCATTGTTGAGTAATTTGACAGGCAGCACTCACCATAAAGTGGTGCTTGTCGTGATCATCTGGAGTATCCTTTGGTTTCAACTCTGGCGACGGATTTCTGAAGGGTCACTTGTTGATCGACTCACCATATAGTGGTCACCTCAAGTTCCATCGGATTCTCTTCCCGGGTTTTAAGGTTGTTCTGTCCCTGAACAACATCACCATCAGTGTGCTGTTCATACTGTGCTGCGTCAGGCTTTTTGGTGACGAGATCATGTCGGGGAGTCAACGGAAGGACGGTTCTTCTCCTTTGCGCCATAATCCATCTGTTATTGTGAATAATGAAAGTTCCTCCAACATAGTAAGGAAAAGGAAGGCCGGTGGTGCTGCGCACATGAAGCCCCTCGAGTACGACGTAGATCGGAGCTCCAAGCATGGGAAGGTTGGAACCGGTGGATCGGTTCCTTTCAAGGAACAGCCACTCGTTCTCTTTGGTGGTAGGACCCTTCCGGGTGAGACTGCTCGTAATCTCATCGCGGGCTCTTCCAATCCACGTGTCTTTGGTGACTTGGAAGGGAAGGCTCCTGGTGGTGATCCGATGTCTCGCAAAGCGTGGCATCCTTCGAAGACTCAGTTTGCTAATGTCATCGCAAAGTGTTTGCCTCGCACCGACATCAACAGATTCCATCAAACTTGGAAGACGGTGTTGTCGGCGATGAAGGGGAAGCCTGTCCCTGACGACCCTGTGTTTGGGATTCCTGGTAGTGCTCAATTGTTGAACACGAATGTTCAGGTCATTCACCGCACTTTCCTGGAAATGTATGGCTTGACGAATGTGTCACTTGCAATGCGCGATCACATGAATGATGGAGTTGATATCCATTCCGTCGTCACGCGACCTGACTACCTGGAGATTGTGATGATGGATGCCGTTATCGCACGTACGGTGAGGATTCCTAGGCGTAGGACGGGTAAGGAGGTGGTGGACACCCTGTGAAGCTAAGGGTGATGCCGAATTCCTCGATGCGAAGTATGACAAGCGATATCGATGTCTTGTGGTTGTTCTGCCAGAGGCTGGTGTTTACTATTGTCATCGTGAGAAAAGACACGAGTCGGTCGGCGTTCCGAACACTCACATTCCGATGGACATGAATTGGCTTCGGATTGTACGTAATGGATCTAGGATCAATCGTTTCGCTAAAGGTGGCTACGTTAGCCGTTTGTGGGATGGCAACGTGGACAAAATATGGAAGTGGAGAATTTCTCGTGGTTCCTCAAATTTCCTTCTGGATTCTGATGCGATGGGAATTACGTCGAGACTCCTTCCATTCCCTAAGGCAATGAAGAAGGTCATGTATGCTCGGCAATGTCCTGATGAGGAGGGGCCTCGTCTTGCTCCTGACCATGTGGAGGGTCAGGATTACGCCATGGTCGAGGGGCGTTATCTTCGCAGGGCATACAACGCTGGTTTGGAGGCGTCCCCTTCGGCGAAACGTGGCTGTCGACACTACGTCTCTGGATTTCTGCACCGGGTCATCAGCATACGCGAGAGTCTTGTGATCGATCCCTCCGATGGTGACGTTGATGTGTGTGTTTCGGTGCAAGTCAACCACCCGGGTTCGCAAACCGGGAAGATGTCTGTATCGCGGGACAGTGTCATACAGATTCGATACCTACCGACACTCGGCCCGGCTGCTGATAAGATGCTTGGTGACATCAGGAAACATGCACAGACGGTTCGATCACGTAACCAAAACTCGGCGAGAGCCGGTAAAGGTGACCTGGGTTCCATGCACCCAATTGGTACTAGGATATGCCTTGATGGTGTGCACAGAACCCGCTATGTGACGTCCTCTGAGGAGAGTGCCCAGTCGTTACTGAGGGATGCTGTGGTGGCATCCGCAAATCTTGCAGCTGTTTCGATTCCAGCTGTGTTAAGGACAATGCAGGATCTGGAAGTGGATGGTGGGGTCATTCCCAGGCATGGGATGGCTGGAGATGGATGTTTTGCTAACATTACGAACACCATGGATGTCAGTGTCGACCTTTCCAATGCGTCACACTATGATGTTAATGATGCCTCTCAGGGTTTTAGCATCTGGACCGAGGATGATCCTGGAAGTACTGACGACTGGTACTTTGTTCTCCCGAATGTGTACGGAAAACGAGATGGGAAGGGTCCAACGTACAACGGAATGGCTATACGTCTTAAACATGGTGTCATGATCAGCTGGGATGGCAGGCTCATCAGGCACTGCACTTCAATGATGAGGCGTGCTGAGGGAAAACATGTGTATGGAACATTCTTTGCTGCAAAGACTGCTATTGTTCGGTATGGGACGCGCAAGGCAGCTGCATCGTACCAATGTTCTGCAAAGTTGGAAGTTGGTGAACTTTCCAAGAGGGTGCTCACGTTGCGCGGGGAGCTTGATGTGGCTGTTGCATCCTTAGAGGAAGCGAAGAGGGCAGTCAGTGTTGCGGATAGGTCTGTTCGTGACCTGAACAAGCTTCTGACAGAGGCTGAACGTGCGTTGGCAATCGCAGTGATGATGCGAAGGCGAACTTGTTGACATCTGGAGGCACCTCAACGCATGATGTGGTGCATGCGGCTCAAGCCAAGGAATGTCCTTCGACGGGAGTGGTGGGTGTTGGTGGCGCTGTGGTTGACGTGGAGATGGACGTTGATGAAACATCCGTCAGTGTTGCGCCTGATGATGACGCGGAATCATGGAGGACAACAGCCTCGCCAGTGACTGCTCGGATGAGGGTAGTGTCGACCTTGGAATTGAAGTAGAGCCATTCGATGACGGTGACATCACCAATCCGGTGGATTTGGTTGGTGCTGATGATGTCGCTGTTGAGACGTCGGTGGCTGATGAGGCAACTCCTTGCAGGCGAAGCTTTACAAACTGTTGCACCTGCAGCAGTTTGTGAAGAGCAGCCTCCTGTTCCACATGCTGCACGTTGTGATGAGCTGGCGGAAGACAGCAGCAGTACTGGTCTTCTCACCAGGAGTTGTGGTGAATTGGTCGTCAACCCGGCTTCGGGATGTGCTGATGAAGTGAAACATCCTCCTACGTCTGTCCATCTTCGTATCAGCAGGGTGGACTCCGTATACTACCATTCTGATTATGGAAGTTCCCCTAGCCACTTGATGGGCTTGGAAGAACATCAGATGGTGGAACAGACCCATGTGAGAGAACGCGACGGATTCCACGATGGCCGCAACGATCATGTGGTTTCACAAAAGCCACGTGATGTGACACAGGATTCTGGGAAAGTTGACGCGGGTCAAGGACAATACTCTCATGGCATGAGAAAGAATACACCCAGGAAAATGCCAGGTGGACCACCTCCTCATCGGAAATGGCATGATCGGTTGGTTTCGGAAACGGAGATACGGTGGCCTGTCAATCGAGACATAATCGTGACGCTTGACGATGAGGAGCGCCAGAGGAGCATGGACGTTGAGGATCACGGTAAAAAGCGCTCCAATGAGGACGCTGGTCAAGATCGTTCGCATGAAGACCGGATGTTGGCTAGTCCTCGCCGTCGTTTGCCAGACACAACGTCCGTGACAAATGCTGATGCTCCCAGGGTGTTGGGTATTCGGAGGACACCACAAGACTATGTGATGTGCAGCCTGGATTTGGAGCGAGTGCTACGTGCAACATGATGTGGAGTTTACGAAACCCAAGTTGGATGCCAGAGGTGCTGGAGTATGATGTCAGACATGCGCATCCACTGGGAATGTGCAATGGAAAAGCGCCGAGTCTGCCTCAAGATAAAGTGCCCAAGCAGAACGTTATGAGCAAATTTGGTAACGGTGGGAGGGGTTGCACGGGAGACCCGAAGCAAGATTATGAGCATGTCCTTGGGTGGGTGAAGGGCTTCAGGATGGTCGTTGGAGGAAGGAAGGGAAAGAAGGAAGATCTGCTTTACCCATGGCAGGTGACGCTACAGGTGCTGAAAACCTGGAAACGGTTGGTGGTTCCTTGCGAGCACTTACAGCTATACTTTCAGGTGATGATGGGTCATGTTGTTGGTGCATACGAGACAGTGGTTGTTGGGTTTCATGCATTTTCACGTGAAACCCAACATTACTACGTTGCAAGGGCATCAACGCGTCATGGAGAAGCGCTGCCATACTGGACAGATGATGACCGACGCCAGCTCATGGCGAGAGTGCCTTCAAACGCGGGTGCATCAATCGATGTACACTTGGAGTACGAGACTCTTCATGATGTGGGGAGTGGCTATGTTAATCACAGCACGGGCGATGTGGGAGTGTTGGAAACGCTCACGATGATACAGGCGGTCAGTTTTGATCACTTGACGTTACAACCTGCAATGCTGCTTTCTTGCAGTTATGCTTATGTCTTCGATGATCCGGATTTTGCTGAGCTATTGAGGACTTTGTTAAAAAGTTCTTGAGACCTGAAGTGGAGTTGGAGGTTGTCAGAGCAAAGCAGCCTGGTGCCATGGGAGGGATACGAAAGCGATACCTTATGTAATCCGTGCGAAGGTTCCACAACCGGAAACGACAGGGTTGGAGGGATATGAATCTGATGGTGGTGACAGTTCTGAAAGCCGTTGGACATCTGATTCATCTGTTTTTCACTAATGGGTGTAGAATTGTGTTACGCTATGCTGTGCCATGCATCCTCTTGTACATCCGTCTGTCCTTGATGGTCGCACTGTCATCCTCATCCTCAGTTGACTCCGCACCATCCTCATTCTTCTCCTGATATGCAAGGTCTACCTTATGTTCCCAGCGAGATGCCCATTCCTTACGACGCACTGCCATGAATATATAGGTGTCTTGGGACCGCCTATCTGAAACCGACACATCCGAGGGATGTCCCACAACATCCCTGACAACCACTGTTGGGCCAACGATAGCCTTGACATTGACAAGGTATAGCTTGGGTGAGATGTTGTCTGACAGGAGAGTCTTGGTGTAGTGTTGGAAGAGATCGGGAGGGGTATCATCTTCGGCATCAAAGCTTTCGTCGTCTGCATCACTGGTGAATGGTGGGATTGGATCGTATGATTCCACCACAGCGTACAGCCCGGGGGGGCATGGGACTGTCTCCTGTCCAGACTCCGGGAAACAGATAGATGCGTTTGCCTTGATGTTAAACAGATTGATGAAAGTGCAAATGCGGGCTGGAAGTGGATCGTCACACTCTGACCAGTCAAGGAGAACATGGTCATACCATGGAGCATCTTGGTAGGAAGGATGTGCTCTATAAATTTGACCCTCGTCAGTGATAAATTCGGTTTGACAGTGGATGACTGGTGGGAAGACATGGGGATGACAGTGGTTTGCTATCATCGATAGCACGTGATCTTCAGGGATTGGACGGACACTTGGAACTTGTGACTTTTTCTTCTTGTCCAATCTCCATTCACAAATTGGAACCTTATTGTCGTCCAATGTTATGGTGAACTCCTTACCAGTCCACGCTCTTGCCACTCCTGTTGCGGTTAATGTATTCTTCTTTCTGTCATCTGAAACAACCTGGCTTCCTTGATCAATGGACAAGTTCTCGACATAACGATTTGCTGCCTGGAATGTGAATGATTTGTGGCGCTTCTGAGTGTTCCTGACGGTGAACTTTGCTATCGGACGATGGGATGACTCGGCGTAGGCAGAATTCATCACCTCTGGGACACCGAAGTTAATGATGTCTTCGTGGATGTGAAGCACCAAATGCATCTTGATTGTGTTATTTGACATGCCTTTGAATCGTGGAGCCACAAACTTTACAAGGCGCATCAGATGTGCGGTGGCAAAAACTGATCGTTGTGCTGACACACGAGTTATCTGAGGTTGTTTCAACCAAGCAAGCCATTCCAGTAAGCTTGTGAGAAGGTCCTTCCAGTCTTCCATGAAGTTAGGGTTACCTAGGTGTTTGTCGGCAGCCTTCTGACATTTTGCTAAACGAGATCTGGCAAAGATCTCTGTATATCGCGACGTGTGCATGGATATGAGCATGATGAACAGGCAGCCAGCGTATTCGTTGCCAGGGATATTAGATGCAGTGGAGAAATCTCTGAACGATGTTCGAGGGACATTGCGATCACTCTGTCTGTCGAGTTGAAGGCCTATGTCATGACAGAGGGTAACATACTTCTGAACGGCAATGCTATTCTTCCCCGCTTGAGCAAAGAAGGATTCCACGACATACTTGAACCACCCTATCAAGACAAGGTGAAGAATCTCTCCTGGACAGGCGCCAAATATACCTCGTTTGTCATGTTGTCCAAACCGTACTGTGTCAAAAGCATTCGAGAGGTAGTGCTGAGACTTAAGTTTCAGACCCTCAAGGTTCCCACGGTGAACCAGATCATTGACAGCTGCTGGTGTTCGCCTTGTGAAGTAGCGGCCTTTGGACCAGCCAGATTTTTCTGTGGGACATTCACACACCCTACACAACTGTGAAACACCAGATGTACGCGACCTGTAGTGACCACACAGGGTGTCATGCCCTTCTGTGTCGCCGATGATGAAGGGAACGTAGGGATGCAAGACAGTTTGGAAACTCTTGCCATGATACTTGAGGTTCCATTTGAAACCATGTTCTTGCAAAGCAAGAAATCCTGATCGTTCCAGGATAAACTTGACCTGCATGTGGTACTCATTTAGTCTCAAGGCTGCATCGGAAACTTCTTGAGACCTTGGTAGAGGGGTCGCCCTATTTGGATTGCTATTGGAACGGGAATGTGTTGTTGAACAATTGATATATCCCAGAACACGCATTGCAAATGGTTTCTTTCTGACGTCATGCTTCATGAGACCGTACTGAATTGTAATGGGTTCCATGGGTAAGCGACCCGAACCGCTTATGTCACATGTTGTCTTGTCTATTGCAAGGACGCATGGAAGGAGCATGTCGTTGGGATTTTGACAGAGCTTTCTGTGAGTGTAGTGATAGGAGCGACCAGTATTGATGTCTCCGATAACATTTCGAGAGGGGATGGCAAAGGGACTGTGATCAGGGTTGAAGTCACCATGGAAGATGTAATTCTCATCACGGTTCAACTGGGGACAGGAAAGTAGGTCAGTGAACACAGCTGAAGCGTTGAAGTAAACGATGCTTATTGTAACATTTGAATATGGAAGATACAGGTCTGCACGTATGGGCTCAAGGGCAACTCGACTGAGACGCGCACTGAGTTTCGAAACTAATGTCTTGCGTGATGTCAACTGTGCATCGCAAAAGTTGTGTCCTTGCTGGACTGACCTCGTAGCCCATCTCATCACCTCCTCATAAGCCTTCATTGGAGCACCAAGTCTGTTTAATGTCTGCAGGAGGTCAATTTGGACCTGTTCTTCACGAGAAAAAAGTGATAGTGACAAGCCCCCATCATTCATACTGGTGATGGCTCCTTCGTATGCGGCAAGCAAGGAGTCGTCAGCCTGGCCTGTAGAGTGACAGTCAGTGGTCCCATCCTGTTGAGAGGGGATGGTATCGTCTGCTAGGGTGGTGGTGAAGTGGACTTGTTCTGCTTGTGTTGTGGTGCTGGGCTGGATTTCAGATATGGTGCGATCATGATATTCACTTGGTGGAACATCCTCATCATTGTATGATTCAATTGGAAAATCATCATCGGTACGGGGAAAGAATGGTGTGACAGAGTCAACTGGTTCCACAAATCTGTTTGTGATGGAGTGAGAGGTGGTGTGCCTGTTTGAGTCCGGGAGGCATTGTCCCTCAATTGCAGTTCTTGCTGGAACACTTGCACGAACAATGGTGTTGGTGCATTCAGGGACACCATCCCTGGGGTAGTCCTCAACGCATTGCTGATTGGTGGAAAGGTGTCGTGACATTTGACCAACCTTGACCTCTCGACCACAGGAGGGACAGCGTTCCTTCAGTGTGGTGCAAGAGTGATTAGAGTGTTTTCGCTTCTTGCCATCAGCAGACAAATGTGTGTCAGTGTTCCTGCGGCCTGGTGGATTCATCGATGCTGATCTTGTGAGTAAGGCAATGGAGTGAGCGGTGAGATCGTTATGTAGGTAGTGTGCATTCTTTTTAAATAACGACTGTGGATTGTTATCATTGGAGTGTATTTTATACATAGTCGTAACATCTGTGGGGGGGCGGGAAATCACTGCCGGTGGGGAGGGAAGAAAAGTGTAACGGAAACGCGATGTTAGTTTGTCATGTGTAGCACTTGTGACGCGCCAAACAAAAAAGATTCATTCAAATTCAAAATGATACAATTTTTTACAGCATGTACTGTAGACATGTGAAGTTTTGTAGGAAATGTACCATTGAAAACTACAAAATTGTACCATTTATGTCCAACTGTAAAAGCCCCAACCTTCTGATGTCGCTCTCCCAAATCTGTGCTCAACGTCCATCCGAACGCACCCATTTGCTTAAGCCAAACCGACCCGTCACTGACACCACGGACTCCCTGAGATAAGGCGAGTCCGACCGAAAAGGGGATCCGTCGGTAGGTTCGTGCGAGATAATAAGTCATACTCCCACGGCTCAAGATCTTCAACGTATTGTTCAAACGTTGCAGCATGTACCAGATGATGAGGAACACGAACGACGCTTCTCTCAACTACAGTCCATTCTTCCTCGGCAACTTGACAAACCTCCACAGGAAACGCCTCGAGAGGAATCTGTTGCCATTCGCACAGTGTTCCAGTCCTCCAATAACCGTACTGTCCCTCCTCGGTCCTGTTCGACAATTTACACAGTCTGTAATCTTGATGTTCTCGCAGCCACAAACGCGTGTTCAGTTGATAGGCTGAGTGAGTTTGACGATGATTATCAATGGTGTCTAACCATGGACCCAATGCCTGATGTAACTTCCCAGATTCATCACTCCACAACAAATTCGCTCGCTGCCACAATTTCCACTCCGCAGGCGACGGGCATTGCTGGTGGATCCACATGCCGTGCGTGCAGCTACTATTATGCGAGAAGCGACCTTCATACTTCGCTCGATCCAGATAACGCCCCGAAACCTCTGTGAGATCGGAAATTGTTTGGGCCTGAAGGTAAAGGCGGCAATAATTGAGGCGTCGAATCTCCGATGCTGAGAACCACGCAGAAGTCAATATAGCGTCCATAATATGTGTGTCATGGTAACGTTGGATCTTAGGAATGCACGGATTGTCAAGTTGGAGGTTTGATTGTATGGAAGCTAAGAAGTCGCGTAGCGAGGCCAGCCACTTGGATTCTAGATGGGGGAGGACCGTGTCGACTCGTTCCAGAATTGAATATGAGGTACCGACTTGGTGTTGGAACCATCCGACTGCAATGCGAAGGAGTTTCCCCGCTGTCGATTTCAATCTCCAATTCCTCATAAAGAGGGACACTTGCCCAATGCCTTGTTCAACATAGAGATGACGGAAGTTCGCCCACCCAACTCCAAAGGACCGTAGAGGATCTCGCCCTTGGTATGCCGATTGAAACCGCAACGTGGGACAATGATCGCCATCGCTTTCCGTTGTACCTGATCCAGTCGTTGTCGTGTAAGGGATGAGCACGCTAGTGGATAACCAACACTTGGGAGGTAGCAGGCATAATAAAAAGTCCATGTTTCGAGTCGCGTAAGGGGGCATGTCCACAGGAAGGTCGTTATCTCGTCGCTCTTTGATTTGAGTTTTCGAAATTGTTCGGTTTGATTCCCAGCTGGTGCTTTATAGTGCCCTAATGTCTTATGTGCCTCATACGGTGACAGTAAAGGTAGTTGATGGGTCGTGCCGGTGGCGCGATCTATGACACGCAACACTTCTTGGTGAGCAGATTGTTTTGGGGCCAAAAATGGTGCTCCTTGCTGTGTAAACCACCAATGGAGTACTTGGCACGAGCACTTGATAATTCCAGTGCGCCACCACTCGAGTGGAGTAAGTCATTCCACAATTGTGCATTCTTCTGCGTGCGTACCAAGATATCCCGAAGCGTCTCATCAGATCCTGGTGCTAAAAAATTGTTCGCCTGCCCATTGCAATCGTCCACAAAAGCTACTAATCCCAAAGACGCTGACGTGCTTTCATCCGGTGAATAATATACCGCAGGTGTTGCAGTCGTGTCATAGGCATCCATGAGACAACTCGACAGAAAACACCAGATCGCTGGGGAGTTGGCACTGCCCTGTCCCGTGCCATAGATGGGCTTGCTATCCGAATGTACGTAACCATTTGGAGCGAGGCCTAATTCTGTACGGACCCTGAACTCCGCTCTCCAAGGTTACTGCATTGGCCTGAGTTACTGGAAGCGGAACGCCGAACTTCCGACTAACAATCATTGCTGCATTTTGAATCATTCGGTCGAAACATGCAAGCGCATCATAATTGATCAAGACCACTGACCGTCGAGTGGCCCGAGAGATCTCACACTGGAGTTCCTCGATGAACACTGGATCCGTTGCATTTCGTCGTGGTCGAGACCCATACTGCCCATCATTTAATGCTGCCAGGGCCTCGGCTTGATACATCTGAATCCTCCACTTGATTCCCAAGGCGAGATTAAAGTCCGCTTCATAAATGTGAATCACTCGAGTACGATGTAACCGAACGTTATCCGGATCTTTGAAGAGGATTGTATTGGCAATTGTTTGCCAACGTTTATACGAATAGCCTCGCTCAAGCGCATAATTCAACAGATTCAAGTGCAAAGTCCGCAGGTCGTTTTGCATCATGTCAAGCTCGTCTCGGTTTCTTCGGAACTCTGGGGTCAATTCATCATCTGGGAGGTCTGATGAGTATGAATGTCGTGCAATCAAGGCCTTATAGTGTCCGAGGTGTAATCCTGACGGAGACGTGGTGGTGGATTCCGACCAGACGCGCAATTTACTCATGAAGTCGTCCATTGAGATGGTTGGAAACGAGGGGGACGCTGCCATTTCGTGAACCTGTGTCATGTGCTGCAACAAGAGTCTCACATTTTTACTCACGTCATCGTCATCGTTCGTCCGGAGTTGATATGTGCCGTCCAAAATCCTCGTACTCGAGGGTCGATCCCCACAAAAGCCTAAGTCGTCAAGAAGTGGTGCAACAGTGAAGGGTGTTCCCTTTGCTTGTCCGAAATGAGCCCGGTTGCGTTCCTGTAATAGCCGAACAATCTCAGTTGGCACATCTATCTGTCGCCATTCAGTACACATCTTGGGATTGTCGTCTGGATGCAAGGGGATTTCAATTCTCGTTACTCCTTGTCTTAATTTGTTCTTCCGTACGCCACTAATCTTGCGAAATAACTGCTTGATATCTTCGGCCTTTTTCATATGTCTCAACCGAGTTGCTGATTCTTTGTCCGCTTGCTTCCCAGTCGCTTCGAGTACTGCAATTTTTCGTTGGCGTTCTTGATCTCGACGTTCATAGCTCTCAGCTATGATTGCCTTGATGGATGATTCAACCTTGCGAATTTCCGCAGAACACTCACGCGGTGTAGGGGGCAACGGCACTGGTGTTGATAATTGAGCCATCTCGCGCGCTAAGACACTGGAATGGTCGTAGTGTGTGCGAAGAGCTGACAAATGCTTCTTCAGTACAACAACTTGTTTGCGAGCTTCGGCAAGTTCCACCGACCATGCGGGTTCTCCAAACTTTTTCACTTTTGCTGCTGCTGCCAAGCTTGCCGTCAAAACATCTTGGTCCAGTCGTTCTGCAAAAGCATGACGATTGCCAGGTTGTGTCAATTGTGCGCTCCTAACGAAGGCGTTGTGATGATGGAACAGAATCCGATATTTCTCCCGGATGTACTCCGTCACTTGTTGTGTATTATTCGACGACAGGTCCCTCTTTTCTGCTGATACCAATTTTTGAGTGTCGGAACCGAATAGGACATTGGAGTCAAAATCGAGATAGAAGCCTCTGTGATCAGACACTATATGTGCATTGAATGCTTCGTATCCAGCGGAAATCACAGCATCACTCACAGCGGGACTAGCAAGTGCATAGTCCAGACGTTTCGTACCACGTGTGCATAAGTGACTGGGGGTGTAGAAGAATTTCGCCTTGCGAAGACATCGATGAGACCCAATTGCCCTGCGATCTTGCTCATACCATCTGGGTCAGCCCCAAAAACTTCGTTGAAATCTCCTACTACCAGCAACATCGTGCCGACCGATGCGTATGTCTGTAACGCTTTCAGCAGATCCCTCCGGAACGCTGTTCGCGGGTTCAGAACTTGATCTTGTGTCAGTCTGAGGAGGCTCGCATGTTGAGCCGCCACTGTAATGGTACCTGGGCTAATCGCCTTGTCCACGGGTTGATAGGCTGAAAAAACAGCAATCTTGCGTGTTCCTTTGCCTGTGAATTCCTGAACTACCCATCGTCCCCATGGGTCACGGTCCTGACGAACAATACGTCCCATCAAGCTGTCTACCGTCAAAATCATTGTCCCCCCCCCGGTTTATAAGAATTTTCCACCGTTATTGGTGTCGTTCCGAGAGATATTCGATGTCGCTTCCAATGTTGTTTTGCTGATTCAAACAAGGCGCTCCGAATTCGAAATTGCGTAGTGTCTAAGTTATGTTCCTGCCCACAGAAGATGTCCGCCTGGACCTCTTTGATTGACCGGCAAATGTCATCAAACGTGCCTCCTCTCCGGTCGATAGAAATGCCATTGACATTAATTGAATAGAGTCTTATGATACTCGAGTCTTTGGGTCCCAAGTCATCTCCCCAAGGGACGTTAGAACGCATGTTCAGAGTTGTCAGTGTCGTTGGTCTCGAATCATTGTCCGTAATCGGCTTGGAAAATAGCTGTCGCCATTGTAACTTCGCGCTATCCAATATACTTATGGGAATTGACGTTTCATTGTCGATAGGAATCGAAGTTCCGGAATCGACTGACTGTGCATCGTTTGACGGTAACTCAGTTTCCGTCTCAGATGCCATCGACACTCGCTTGTATTGGCTCATTACGTGTCCTCACGCCCAGCCGGATCACTTGGATTTGTGTATTGAGCGTCCGGGGGGCTTGAATTTTGTTTGTGAGTTTGTGACGTGGATTGTCGAACGAGGTCGTCATTAGATTGGCCCGATAAAGCATTGGCAATAACAGTGTCCTGAGTTTCATCTGCTGGGGGTCCTTCCTCGAAAAGGCACATTTGAACATCTTCAAGGTCGACTGGGGGACTTGCTGAATTCGAGATATTCTGCTCATCGTATTTCCTCGTTTTCTTCTTCTCGGGAGATCTGCGATACATTGAGTCCTCTGATGCCACGGATGTGCTGTCCCCCGTGCCTTGTAACTCAGTTGTGCGAGTGGATTCAGAAATTGTCGTCAACTGATGATGCGGCATTGGAAACGACGGAAAAGCTGAATATGAAAAGTTACTTTCGACTGGAACATTGTTGCCGCTTGACTGATGCATCAGTGTGTGCAACATGAGTCGCATGCTCTCCATCGTGATGTTGAAACCCGCGAACTGCGTTTGTAATCCAGCCACTGTATGTGTCATTTCCGTTATGGTCTCCATAGTTTCTCGAAGACTTTGTTCGTTTGCCGCCAATCTGTCCGACGAGTCTCGAGCTGCTTCCCTGTTCGAACGTAGGAGTTCTCGACATTCGCGCATCTGGTTTTCCAACTCCATCATCCGCATGGTCGTTGACGATCTCAACGTATTGGTCAGAGAATGGGTAGAGGCTGTGTCGGCTCGGTCATCAACTTCTTCCGACGTGAGACTGATATGGGATGATTTACCATGCATGTCCAGTTGAGTTTTGGTTTCCCTTACGCGGTAGATTGGCACCCGACTTAGGTACTGACTTGATCGGATTAGAGACGTCAAGTCCTGGTCGTTTTACCAACGACGGCCACTGAGCGGTATTGTCACTGTTGGCCGATGCGTCCGACGGAGCTGTACGGTTTGCTGCAGCTGATGCGACAGCAGAAGACAAGGCTTTGACCGATGGCGGAGCTTTACTCCAAATATCGCTGGAGGACATTTTTGCCATAAAGTCTAGGTTAGTTTGAACAGTAGATGTAATGTGAATGACATCTGGTAAGTCTGGAATCCCTTCTCGATACTTTGCTTCTCGGCGAGCAATCGGTCGTAGACGTTCCTTGTATTTCGCCACCATCGCTCGAATTTCTGACACATAAGCCGCAGGAGCCATGACATATGCAGTTCTGACGTTCTTTACTCCATTTACCACATCGCATTGTGCATGTGTGTCCCCGTCCTCTCGTCTGAGGGACAAAACCCAATCGCGAGTCGACCTTTCGATTGTCGTGCCATCTGGAAAGTACTCCACCCGTTTCAAATCTAACGTTGTCACAAGCGGTGCCAATGAGATTGGTTGTAATGCCCGGATGTACGTTTCATGCATCTTGAAATGGTTGTCGATTTGATCGTTTGTCATATTTGCAAATGTGTATCGAGGGGAGGAACACAGCCGTGTTTTGTCCGTTCAAGATTGTCGAGAGCTCTTGGCATAGATCTGTCACCTGTTTTTCCCCGCAGTATACCACCAAATGGGCGATCGACTTGTCTGTTGGTGTCTTCCGATGGAGGCGAATGTCGAAGTAAGGCAACGTATCCACGATTCGAGACCTGAGGAATTGTGTATACTTATGCCTTAAAGTCATCGTCGGATGTTTCAGTAGAATATACCCAGCCACCACTGGAATTCCTGCGGTAGTGTTGACATTGGATTCATGAATCTGAAGATTGTTCAGTTTCATAGCGGATTGGACGTGAGTGGAATTCCTCCACGAAATAGGATTCTCGGCGAAAGCGAAGCGTACTGCAAAAACGACCAAGTGCAGAGACTGAGCTGTCGTGATTTGAGGCTCTAAGTAGTCTTTCAAATCCGAAACAGTCAACTCGTGGGCTCTTTTTTGGATAGATCAATTCATCACTATCCCATTGGTAGAAATACCCGTCAGTCTCCTGAAATACAACGCCCAAAACCGAAAAGATTTCTGAGTGGAGACGAGTTTTGTTATCGACCAGCTCCGTGAACTCCTTCGGGATAATTTCCATTTAATCGAAATGCGATGCGTGCCGTCATTTGTCCTAACCTCGTTGCTCAGCGTAAACGCCGATTGCTTAGCATCAGACTCAGAGTCCGAATCCACCCGACATCCTGGTTTGTCATGTTTGTCATCAACGTAGCGACCTCCTCGATTTCTGGTCTCAACTGATCCGAATTGTTGTCTTCAGTTATCTCGGGAACAGGAATGTTGAATCGTGCGCTTTTCCCGTGGTTGTCCAATTCCTCATTGTCGAAATGTTTGGTTGGAGATAGATCTGTCGACATTTTTCGTTACGTTTATTCGTTCCCTTTACTGCTTTCCACAGACCTTTGTCTAAGTGTTTAGCAAAATGAGCAAGAATGCGTGGCCAACTAAACCGTTCTGTGTCCATTTCCAACGATTCTGGTGAATGTTCGAGTAAAAATGGATGCGAGACGTTGGTTGCCCATGCGTGTAACTTAGGGTTAACATTGCATTCACGATCAACGTAAGCCTTGTAGTTATACCATACGAGTCGATGAAAACAAAGGGATTGGAGTTACGGTCTCTCCAAATCATATCGAAGTCTTTGCCATGCGTTGCTTGAAATCCTAAGGTAGTGAACCGGTGCCAACTGGTCGGTGAAACCGAGCGTCGGTAACTATCATCATCGACTTTTCGATTTTCAATCGCTGCTTTCGAATCATTCTCGCGCTCAATCAAAGCAGGAGTTTGAACATAGGCAACGATGGTAAAGTTGAACACAGATGCGGTAACATCAGGGGGGTTATCAGACGCAAAGAACGGCAACGGGGCCGTTCCTTCAGTCATGGTGAACGGTGCGGAGGTACGCAACAACTTCCTACTGTTTCTACTGATGGACGGTCGAAGGACAGAACTCGATGTAAAAACTCCAAACTAGGAAATTGTGTATGATACGAACTGTTAGTAAAACATTTATGTGTTTCTGCCGAGATTTGGTAAGTCAAAACTCTTGTGAAACTATTGGTTCAAAGCCATTTTTATGTGGTACCAGTAGTACAAGGGTACATGGTAGCTAGTTGTATGTCATAGTGTGCATTGCTCTGTTCTTTTTTATCCATCTTTTTGCACTTCAATCTTGTCTCGGAGTACCGATGACAACATTAGCTCATGGTTATTTAGAGCTGCCTATGTGACGTCTCCTTAGCAAAAAGCAAGCTGCAGTTCTCCGCAATCTCGAGTGACGCTGGATATCATTCCTTCGAGCAACTTGCTTTTGCTAGAGGGAGACGCCAAGAGCTTCCTGTATCTTCCCGTTAAACTTTGGATGAGCCATTTACATGTGCCGAGTATCAGCACTTGACCTGTGCAAACGGACGTTGATGTTGCGGAGTTAATTACTAATTCGCCAGCCTGGTCCCATTAGCAACGACACCTGGTACAAGTACCGGTTGATGCATAAGTCATTTATAGTGTATTGCTCTGTTCTTTTCATCCGTCTTTTGCACTTCAATCTTGTCTCGAGTACCGATGACAACATTAGCTCATGGTTATTTAGAGCTGCCTATGTGACGTCTCCTTAGCAAAAAGCAAGCTGAAGTTCTCCGCAATCTCGAGTGACGCTGGATCTCATTCCTTCGAGCAACTTG
Source organism: Fragilaria crotonensis (assembly GCA_022925895.1). Classification (NCBI taxonomy): domain Eukaryota; phylum Bacillariophyta; class Fragilariophyceae; order Fragilariales; family Fragilariaceae; genus Fragilaria; species Fragilaria crotonensis. The sequence continues at coordinate 16,651 of JAKSYS010000217.1, read as the reverse complement.
CTTTTGCTAGAGGAAGACGCCAAGAGCTTCCTGTATCTTCCTGTTAAACTTTGGTACAAGTACCGGTTGATGCATAATTCATTTATAGTGTATTGCTCGGTTCTTTTTTATCCATCTTCCATCGATGATCTTTCTGCACTTCAATCTTGTCTCGAGTACTGATGACAACATTAGCCCATCGTTAGCGTTTGTGTCGATGCCAGCGAACAATCAAGTCAACCAAATCCGAACCCCAATGTTTGCCACCATCCTCAATCCAAATATTGAGAACACCACCACTTTCATTTCGCATCCACTTTTCTCATAACTTGGGAAAAAGCCGTCGAGTTATCGTGTCGTCAGCCCAATCTACTCGTAAGTACTGGAGTGGAACATTGTTTCTGCTGCTGCATAGATCCATTCAGTTGGGTTCTCTTTAATTCGTTTCGACGACTGACAACACTGACAACACAACACGCACAACACAGAAAGGTATTCACTGTGACCATGAAGCTTTCCATTCCGACTCTGTCCATTGGATTCGTCGCGGCCATTGCCATTCTCGGTGACACTGCCTGTGCCCAGAACAACATCCCCCCCCACTCGATCACCACTGGCGACGAGCTTGAAAGGACAGCATCGTCAGCATCGATCAAGACGAGCATCGTTTGCTTAAACAAGGCAAGGGCACGAGCGCTCCAACGCGCGCTCCAACGAAGTTTCCAACCCGCGCTCCAACGACGTTTCCGACCCGCGCTCCAACGAGCGCTTGCCTCATCATCGATCCGGAGGAGCGTCTATTGAAAGGAGGCAAAGGCTATCAACGCGCGCTCCAACGCGCCTCCAACGAAGTTTCCAACGCGTGCTCTACGAATCTCCAAAGAGCGTGATTGCAACGACAATAAGGCCTGTACGGTGGACAGCTGCGACCCTGCCACTGGATGTGTGAACTCTCCTGTGAATGTAATCGACCCCAAACATCGACGGGATAATCAGCCCCAATGAATGGACCGGCGCAGCCACCGCCACGATCGGCAACGGTGGCGGCACGGCTTATTTCAAAGCCGATGCCAATTTCATCTATGGGGCATTTGATATCACCGGCTGGACAAGTCAAGAGGGGCTACTTCGAATGGCAACCTCTTGGGATTTGGTGTTTGGAACGAGGATAATAGCTACCCGGGTAACGGGGTCGAATTCCAGCAAGCGACAGGCCAAGCGAACTGGGGTAATGATGGACAGTCTGGGACCCTGAACGGGCTAGTTTCGGCTTTCCGGATCAATGCCCAGTCCCCTCCTGCGTCCTCAATCCCAACTACTTTGGAGGCGATGGATTCGTTTGGTACGGGCCACCGCGTCTGGGAGGTGAAAATGCCGATCAGCACCATGACAGTAGTCGATTGTCAAGTCTGGGTCGTTGGTGGCATTAATTACGCGGGAGCTCAACATTGGTATCCGGCCTCCTTTTTCCCTGGTTATAACGGCTACTTCTCTGTTCAGCTGCAGGTACCGGTACCCTAATCAACATTACTTCCTGGATGCGCCAGAAATCATGCAATGGCGCCTAGTATGCGGCGTATGTTACGGCATGGAACGGGATAGCCTTATACTTGTTAGATGAATGTAAATTGTGACTTGAAACATGTTCGTTGTAGCCATATGAACGACCACTTCGGCAACACGTGCAGCCGTTGAAACCAGCTGTTCTATAAGCGTGCTGTGCAGACCGGAGGTCATCAAGAACCAACCGACTTCCAGCCTCGGAAAATTTCCTCTGTGCCTCAGCTTGTCCCATCTGAGCCACGACAAGTTCCTTCCCTAAATCAGAATACTCCGCAAAGGCTCCGCATTTTTCTCTCTGGCTTTGCGAGCTTCGTCGCAGCATCAGCATGTAATCTCTTTGCCTTTTCAAGCTCCTTTTCATCGTCAGTGCGTTTTCTTGCTCTTGAGGAATCTCTCGCAAGTTGCTTTCATCTTGGCAAAGGATTGGCATAAAGTCAATGTGCATACTTCGTTGCCACTGGTAGAACACTGCAAGACGTTCAAAATTGATCATTTCCTGCTCCTCTTGCTGGCACCATTGCTGCATCTCATGCACAAGTTCTTGAGCTTCAACGCCCGCTCGCGCCAACGATTGGTGATTGAAACACAGGAAACGAGTCTCTTTCTCCGAATTTTGTTCTGTTCTTGATTCATGAGGCTGAGTGTCTGGATTGAATCGCTCTATAAGATAACGGTTCAAGTCAATCCCCTTTGCGGGAATTGCTGATGCAACGCCACTGCTGACATTGCTGAGCGAGCTTACGTCGTCGTCGTCGTTGTCGTCCATCTGATTTACTTGTACCGTAATAGTATTCATGATACTACCAGTAGTAGGATTCCGTCGGCGGGATGAGTGAGGACTGGTCGACTTTCACGATGGATACGAGATCGTGATGCTACTGCATGTACTAACTACATTGAGTGGATAGTCGATTGCAGAATGTGAAATGTGAAACTGGAACGAACAGACACGATGGAAAACATAGAGGATGTGTGTGTGAGTGTGTGCGGAGAAGGGCGGAGGTAAATGAAGCGAAACCGTTCGCTGTTTTGACGTTTTGACCGGTCGCAGTGTTAAGTTCTGCTAGTGCTATCGTGTTTTCAGGCTACTGCATATGCATGACCGTACGATTCGTACGGTAGCTATGATGCGTAGAGGAATGCGAAGTATGTGTTATAATTTTTTAAGTTACTAGCATCACTAACATGCTGCCTCTTCGGGGCACATTCACCTGCGAAAGGCCTTGCCTAGATCTTTGATTATGCGGACAGATATTAATAGTTTATCAGACCCAAGGCGCTGCAGGGCAACTTTGGCATAGCAGCACCATCGTCGTTTCGGTATATGGCAGCTTGGCTGGGCTGAATCAATCGACGACGAATGTGTGATCGGGTCGGCGCATGCGCCTTCACATGGGTAACAGAAAACGAGTCCCAGCCCTCGAATCCCCGGATGGATAATGTTTATGGCGACGTTCGTTTGCGGTGATTATCAATGGGATGCGTGCGATTCCTTGTCATGCCTGCGGTAGTTGAGGAGTGATGTCGTGTCGTTTCTTTACACAGCGACGCATACTCACAGCTGTCCAAAGGTTCGTCCTTCTGTCAGACTGCATGGGACAGATCACCGTTTCCGTTTTGGTCCTGTGGGGCGACAGTCGAGGTCGGTGCGCAATTTTTGGTCGCTTCTTTCGCGATATTACATCCGGTTAAAATTGTCTCAACCGATGCGTCGGTATTGAGCAAGTAACACCTCGGGCGCTGATTGATTTCGGTTGGCGCAACTTCCGCTGAAATATGGTTCGGGAACCGTTGGGAAACTAATGCTGGAACGGTCTCTCTCGAAGATTACTCACTTCTTGAACGGTTTGTGTTTTAATCGCTCTATTCTCAAGGTTTTGGATCATAGAAAGATGGCCGATGCAGTCAATATGAGAGCGGCTTTGAGAGGTGTGGCCTCAACCAAACGACTGCAACCTACATGATGACCGATCAAGGTTTTGATTCTACGGATGAGCTTCTCATGGCTTCGAAGGAGAGCTTTGACACGATGATAAAAATGCAATCAAGTCTTCCCCACCTGACGTCATTTTCTCAACTGCTTCTATCAGGCGGTTGAATGCTTTCAAGTACTGGGCTGAGGAGCGTCACATGTGTGGTTTGCCAGTGACTCCCATCCTTTTTACCGCTGCGGTTTTGTCGGAATACATGAATGTTTTGCGCTCCGATGAGATCGAGATCACTGCCAGGAAGGACCAGATCCCAACGAAGCCGGACCCGTTAAAGGCTGAAAAGGAGTGGTTCAAGTTCTGGGAGAAGCTTAAGAATTACCCGGGCGTATTCGGGGTGCTGCCAAGATTCCGTTGCTGTACACGATTAGAGACCATGATGTGGTCACAGATGAGATTCGAGGTGCAACGTATTCCACGCACACCAAGAAGATCATTGATATTGTTTTGTTGTCAGGCGAGCATTATGCTGTTGACAACGTGAGCTTGTGGGAGATCATTAAGAGCCTCGTTATTGACGGGTTCGGATGGTCGTTTGTTAAACGCTTTGACAAGACGATGGACGGTAGAGGAGCGGTGCTTGCCTTACGTCGCCAGTGCGAGGGGAAGACATCGGTCAAGACTCGCAAGAACAAGGCATATGCTTCAATCGCATCGTCCAGTTATCGGGGCATAAGGAAGCAGTTTACTTTTGCTCAGTATGTTGCAATACATCAGTCTGCGCACAATGAGCTTGAAGACTGCAACGAGCCCATTCCCGAGACAAAGAAGGTGTCGGACTTTCTCGCTGGAATATCGGATTCGTCGCTGGAGGCCGGGATCACATGTGTCCTTAGCGAGGATCGATATCAGGACAGCTTCGAGGCGACTCAACAGTTCTTAGGAACATTGGTCGCCAACCAGATGATTCATCGTCAAGCCAAGAGGGCTGGGGCGATGATCGCAATGTGTCTTCGACTGACGGCGGGAGCAACGCTCACGGAAAAACGAAGGGGGAAGAAGAAACTTGAGGCCCGATTTTATTCGACGGAGGAGTGGAAACAGCTCACGCCTGAAGAGCGTACCAAGGTCATCGAGCTCAAGAAACAAAAGGGATCTAAAGGCAAAGAAAAGAAGGGTTCTAGTAAAAGGAAAGCAGCTTCTGCCGAATCGAGTAAGGACAAGGATGATGAGGCTGCACAAAGCGAGGGTGACGATGCGAATGAAACTGATACGACGACCCAAGGAGGTAACGAGTTTGGACGTGGTGCTCACAAGAAATCCAAGAAGAAGGCAACGGTTTCGGCCGTCTCTTCTACGGCAGCGTTGCCCACTCCGAGGGCTGTTCGTCACGTGATGATGGTCACCCGCAGAAACGTCATGGATTCGAGTCAATTAGTCGAGACCGAGACAGGCGTTGAGGGACGAATGGAACTGACACCCACGCTGACACGTGTGTCGCGGGTGGTAATACAGTTGTCCTTGACCTCACCGGTAAAGTTGCATCCGTGTCACCCTTCTGTGATTCAGAATTCAAGGCACTTGAAGACATCCCGATCGCAACTGTTGCGACTGCATACGATTGCCCATTGACCGGCAAGACTTATGTCTTGGTGATCAACGAGGCTTTATATTTTGGGGACAAGATGAAGCATTCTCTTCTTTGCCCCAACCAACTGAGAGCCAATGGGTTGAAGGTGGATGACTGTCCTCGACAGTACGATTCGGATTCCACTCACAGTATACATGTGCCGGAATCCGACCTAAGTATACCCTTGGCACTACGTGGCGTCATTTCGGGTTTTGTAACACGGGTTCCGACCAACGCCGAGCTTGCTGACCTGACGCGACACGTTGAGATGACTTCCGAAGAAGAGTGGGATCCTTATGCTTCGGCATTCTCCACTGCTGAAGAGGACCGCGATGTCTTATGGAAGGAGCGGGAGTTGTCCTCCACTACCGTGGGAAGGCAACAGCACGCTGTTGATTTCGACCCCTTGATTGAGTTGGCAATTGGTGAGTCCAATGATATGGCGGATCGACTCATAGCCTCGGTTCGCGTAGACTTGGTTGGCAGTGATCCGGTTCGTTCTGCTGGCGCATGCGAGTCACGCTCTGTGGCCGCCGTCGTACGCGATGGGACTCGCTCGGTCATTGCTCCCGAAGATGTTGCGAAAATGTGGAATATCGGTTTGTCTACAGCAATGAAGACGCTTCAAGTCACGACACAACTTGGCGTCCGGACGTTACAACATCCGGCGCAACGACGCTTTCGGACAGCCATGCCCCATTTGCGATACCCACGCTTGAAGGGGACCTTTTATGCGGATACTCTTTTTTTCACGGTGAAATCGGTCCGCGGGTTCAAGTGTGCGCATCTGATTGGGAATGGACTTGGGTTTGCAAGGTTCATGCCAATGGAATTGAAGAGTGATGCACATTTGTCGCTCACAAGCTTCATTCAGCAGCACGGGGTGATGGAAAACTTAATCGTTGACAATGATCCTACGATGGCTTATAAGGAGTGGCGCGAACAGTACGCGAATTTCGGATCGATCAGCGGATGACAGAGCCTTACTCACCATGGCAGAATCGAGCGGAACTCGATGTCCGTGAAATAAAACGGTCCATTAGGAGGTTTACGAAACGATCGGGTTCTCCGAAAAGACTATGGTGTTTTCTTGGCGAATTGGTTGCCACCTTGAGGGGACTGACAGCGTACGAATCGCCAAAGTTGCAAGGACGTTGCGCAACCGAGCATGCATTGGGTTATACACCTGATATTTCTTAGGTTCAACATGCATGGTATGAGAATGTCTGGTACCGTGACCTGACGGAGAAAGTAAGATCGGGAAGTGGCTTGGGTTGGCTGCTAACATAGGGGCGGAGATTGCTTTTGGATACTGCCTTTATCGGCGCGACCTATCGCAAGGTCGACGGTATGGTCGATCACCCGAGATGAGTTGGCTGGTGACGCTGTAAAAGGGCCATTGAATCTTGGACTTGTCAATCAGGGACAAGATTGGGGATGGCATTGATGACGGTGTCGCACAAGAGAATGTGGAGCGTTACCGGTGAATGGGGACCTGTTGGAGGATTTGGACGATGACGCAGCAGTTACTGATGACGAAGCTGGTGTACCAGATATGGACGAGTATACCCAGAAACTTTGATGGTTACTTGACTGCGTCCGTCATGTTACCTCGGGGCGATGAGGTGTTGAAAGCACAAGTTGTTGCCAGAAAGAGGGATGCCAATGGGAATCCAATCGGGAAGGCAAACTCTAATCCGATATTGGACACAAGGGAATATGTCGTTGAATTTGAAGACGGCACGAAGGAGGTGTATATGGCAAATATGATTGCCGAAAACATGTATGCACAGGTGGACAGTGAAGGCAGGGCCTTTGCACTTATGTCTGAGATTGTGGACCACGAGTCGGACGCACGGGCGATGAAGATTGCTGACGGTACCTTTGTCGACAAGCAAGGTCGCCAGCGGCCACGGATAACTACCCAAGGGTGGAGGCTCTTGGTTGAATGGAAGGACGGTACGACCACTTGGGTGCCTCTTAAGGATTTAAAGGAGTCGTTCCCAATCGAAGTGGCTGAATATGCCGTTGCAAACAAGATTTCGGAACAACCGGCTTTTAAATGGTGGGTTGATGACACGCTGAGGAAGCGACATCGCATCATTAAGAAGGTTAAGTCGGCTAAGTACTGGAAGCGGACGCACAAGTTTGGCATTCGGCTTCCGCATTCAGTTGAAGAAGCGCTGAGATTTGACGAGGAATCAGGAACTGATTTCTGGCGCAAGGCGATTGAGAAAGAGATGAGGAATGTCTTACCTGCTTTCGAGTTCAGGGACGATGACAAGATGCCAATTGGTTACGAGTGTATCAGATGTCATATGGTCTTCGACATCAAGATTGGAGACCTGACGCGGAAGGCAAGGTTTTGTGCAAATGGCAATGAAACAGACCCTCCGAAGGAATCGACGTTCTCCACAGTTGTGTCAAGGGATACGGTTCGCCTCTTTTTCTTGATGGCAGCGTTGCATGACACTGATATATTATCGGCAGACATTCAGAATGCCTATCTGAATGCGCCGGTAAAGGAGAAGTTGTATACTATTGCCGGAAAAGAATTTGGCCCAAAGAATGAGGGACGGCCGGTGATAATTGTACGGGCACTTTATGGACTGAGGAGTAGCGGCAAATCCTTCCGTGACTTTCTTGCAAATAATCTGCGGGAGATGGGATACGCGAGTACTAAGGCGGACCCGGACTTGTGGATGAAGCCGGATTGTAAGACTGATGGAACTGAGTACTATCATTATGTGATATGCTACGTTGATGATGTTGCGGTTACAATGGAGGAACCCGAGCGCTTCATGGACGAACTGGGGCGTAGGTTTACATTGAAGGAGGGAAGTGTCCAGGAACCAACCCTGTACTTAGGGGCTGACGTTTTGAAGTGGTATATCGCCGAATCTGATGAGCCGGGTAAGGTTCGTTGGGCGTTGGCGTCTACCAAGTATACCAAGAGGGCAATCGCTGACCTTGAGACTGAGCTTGACTCGATAGGCAAGCGACTGCCCACCAAGGTTGTGACTCCGCTCTCGGGCGCCTACCGGCCGGAGTTGGACCAAACAACGGAGTTGAATGCCGAGAGGCAAAACTACTATCAAGGACTGATAGGGGTGCTTCGCTGGATTTGCGAATTGGGACGGCTCGATATCCTTATGCCTGTCTCAATGATGTCGCGATATATAGTGGCCGCCAGAAGCGGTCACTTGGATCAATTGTTTCATATATTTGCTTACCTGAAACGATACGATTCATCAACGATGGTGTTCGATGACACCGAACCTGCCTTCGATGAAAGGAGGTTTAAGGATTGCGATTGGAGTGAATACTATCCTGGGGCTAAGGAAGCTTTGCCTCCGGATATGCCTGCGCCGCGTGGGCGTTCCGTCGTGATGTCCTGCTTTGTTGATGCAGATCATGCTGGGTGCAGGGTCACGAGGCGCTCACACAGGTGTGATCATTTTCGTGAACCGTGCCCCTATTCTGTGGTTTTCAAAAGACAGAATACTGTGGAGTCCTCGACATTCGGTTCTGAGTTTGTTGCAATGCGGATTGCTATCGAAATGATTGAGGGTCTACGTTATAAGCTTCGGATGATGGGTGTTGGAATTGAAGGACCGTGCAATGTGTTTTGTGATAACAATGCGGTGGTGTTGAATTCGGTGAACCCGAGTCTGTGTTGAAGAAGAAACATGCAGCTATCAACTACCATCGGGCGAGAAGCAATAGCGCGGGAGTGATTAGAGTTGCGAAAGAGGATACGGAGACCAACATCGCCGATCTCTTAACGAAATGTTTACCTGGCCCAGCTTTGCGGGAACATGCAAGTCGGGTCTTGTGGTGAACGATGCGCCATGGCGCAAACCCCTTTCTCTTAATACCGAGGTTCCCAAAATGGTGCCTCAGGCCTCTGTTGGTTGATGGGGATTGTTCCAAGGCAAATTGATTCGCGGCATGCGTATCATTTTGTGGGGACTGTTAAGTTCTGCTCGTGCTATCGTGTTTTCAGGCTACTGCATATGCATGACCGTACGATTCGTACGGTAGCTATGATGCATGTAGAGGAATGCGAAGTATGTGTTATAATTTTTTAAGTTACTAGCATCACCAACATGCTGCCTTGGGGCACATTCACCTTGCGAAAGGCCTTGCCTAGATCTTTGATTATGCGGACAGATATTAATAGCAGTAGTCCCGCGTCCCGCACATGACGGGGAGTATTCCTACACACCTGTACCTGGTACAAGCATAAATGTCACTGCTGCACATGGTGGCAACCAGTACCATTGTACGACTTACTGGAGTACTGGAGTACATTATAGAGATATATGTGTATCATACAAATTGTACTTGTACCCAAGGCTCAACTTGTAGTTTGGCGTTGAGCAGAACCTGCATCCGAATTCCATATGCATATCTACTCTACCTAGTGCTAGTACCATAGAGAGTACCAGTGACTAGTCCTACTGTGCCGGTATTAGAATACGTATGTACCAGGTAGCGAAAAAAAATGATGATACACATGATACATGATGTATGCCGATCACGGGCAAATGCTTGACATCAGGGTCACGATCGACTCAAACCGCATCCGCGACGACCGATGACATTCTATTGGCTAATCTGTTATGCTAGTGGCGCGGCAGATTTACGAGCCGGCACGAGAATTCAACAAAATCGATGAATTCTCGAGCGCCCCAAATGAAATTTTATCGACCCATTATGGTCCATTTGGGTCATTCCTCAGATTTCGCTCCAGAAGGCAGCGCTGCGCCGACGACGATTGCATGGATTCTTATGATGACGAGCATGAGAATGAGAATGCCCGTAACTGCACCAGCAGAACTTACTATAGACTTGACAGAAACCGAAATCAAGCATGATGACTTTGTGGAAGAGTTTTGCTTCGATTGAGAATGGAGGTACAACGTCGTTCGAGCACCGCCGCCGACGACGGCGGCGTGGATGCTTCGGCTGGCAATGCGGAGGATGCTCTCCTTGCTGCAGCTGCAGAACGTACTACAGACGAGACGGAAGACAGGTGTGATGACTTTGTTGGTGAATCTCAGACTGACTTGCCCACCGTGTCCATGTCGTCGGATCCTTCTGCCGTCGCTTCACATGCTTTGTTACCACTAATTGAAGTACGCAACCTTGCTCCCAGATGATATTAATGGTTTAGATCATGCACCACTGGTTGAATCATTGCATCCAACCGGGCTACGAAATGTCGATTCCGGAGCATATCCCATATCATCAGATAGCAACACAGCAACACGCCCGGCATCTGCGTTTCCAACTGCTGCATATGGTTCAACCACAGGGTTCGCCGATGAATCCAAGGAGGAAGAGGAGGTGCCAAACTATGCAGGAGCACCTACTAATGCGCATGACAGCAATGGAATTACTGGTGAACGTGGTTTGCAAATTGTGGAAGCACAGCCGGTGCATGATGTAGATGAAGAGGGATCGATGATTGTTGCGGAGGCCCATCACGTCACAATCAAGTGGTACCAACGTCCCTTCTATCGGTGGATTCTCGTTGGAAGTACTCTGTTTACCACCGGTCTTATTGTGGTTGTGATTGTCCTTGTCACTGACCATCAGCTGCACCAGGCAGCTCTTTGTTGCAGCCCCAACACTGGCGCCGATGAGGCGTCGCCCCCACACCGGTACCTTCCTTGTTGACGCCGGAACAAATTGCCTGCAACTTTCTACTCCGAACGTGACGATGTGTCGATCGAAAGTCGTCTTCGACTCGTGGAATAATGGGAATATTGGCGACAATACCACTGGTTCCACAATTCCGACCGAGATCGGGCTCATGACGCAGCTGACGTATTTGGATTTCTACAACAACCAATTGAATTCTACTGTTCCAAGTGAGATCGGGCTCTTATCAAATCTGACGTTATTGTCCATCTGGAAAAATCAGTTGACCTCCACAATTCCAACTGAGATCACACGCCTTACTGATCTGTTGTTTTGGATTTTTATACAATCAGCTGACGGGCACAATTCCTAGTGAGATGGCGCTCATGACAAAGCTGATTAGATGGGATGTCCAACAATCGATTGACCTCCACATTTCCAAGTGAGATGGGGCTCTTAACGGATCTGACGTATTTGTCTTTCTACAGCAATCGTTTGTCGGGGACAATCCCAACGGAGATCGCTCTCTTGACAAATCTGCTATACTTTTATACCTCCAGCAATCAGTTGACTTCCACAATTCCTACGGAGATGGCGCTCATGACGCAGCTGACGGAACTGGATTACTATAACAATCAGTTGGCGGGCACAATTCCATCATCTCTGTGCTCACTCGGTTATATGATGATCTGGATTGACTGTGATAAAATTTCATGTGCTTCAGGCTGTTGCATTTCAGGTACAGATGGGTTTCCTTCCTGCGGCTGAATGAAGGGAAGAGGGGAGCAAGTCTCGTACAAGCCTCTGAAAAGTGCGACTGCTTGCCGGGGTCTTCCATTTGCTCGTCGTTTGTTAGGTTTTCGCACTGTTTGAGATCGGAAGTAAATGGAGTGGCAATTGGTAATCAAGTGGGCGCGGCGGAATTCATGGTGCAAAGAAAGTAATTTGATTTTGGATGATTGGCGTCGCATTGACTTCGTCGTTCAATCTGCGTTGATGGACATGATGTATGGTGGATGATTTATGTTTCACGTGATGACGAGTACACGACAAGCTGGAGTACAAGAATTGTGTCTGATGCGAGTTTGCGACAATTTTTAATACTTGTCTAAATTTTTTGTTCCGTACTTCGCAGTACCTCATTGTCTACAACACTATGCATGCGATGTTGAACACCAACGAAAAGACTTCTGCAACATGGGTATGATCAGCGGACTACTGCCGCTGTTTAGTCGAGTATGCCATAGGCCTCGTAGGCGCAGTTATTACCAGCGCTGGTCAGAAGTCGCGACCGAACATTCGCAAGGCCTGTCAATGCCGTCGCACTTCGGATATCACCGAGATTGCACGGGATCTCGGCAGGCGCGACTCACATTCGTCGTCCCAACCTTTTCACCATGCCTTCACTTAAGATGGAAAACGTGGCAAAAACATCGCCTGCAAGGAATAGTCCGTCCCACGGCTAGTCTCGAGGGTCGCATTACGTCCAAACAAGTAACTGGCTCACATCCGTGGAACACATGGCTCGTCCGGGATGCTGAAGCAGCTGTCAGAAATAGACATCACTAACACAACAATCGCAGTCGCTGAGATGAAAGGTTCCTGCACCGCGACAACAGGCACCTTATTTCGCAACTTCGAACGCTTGAAGAGCGTATCACAATTCCTGCGCCCCATGAATCATCAACCGCCAACCATCAACCATGTAACCATAACCCGCATCACGGATGGAATAACGGAGCCAGTCCGACGTCAAACATCCAATTATTTCAACTGCATCTCACATATCTTTTCGCACCGCACCACACCGATTGCCACCATGGACAACGCGACCAAATCTGTAACACCTACCAAGATGAAATTCATAATAAGCATTTGCAATCTCCTGCGAATACTGCGTGCCTCGATTCATCCATTTTCTTTTGTTACAGCCACATGAAGGGTAACCTTCTCCACCTGACTTGCAACAACCTGAACCGCACGTGATTTCACCACAGTCAATCCATATCGGGATAACACCGAGTTCGCAGAGAGATGATGGAATTGTGCCCGCTAACTGATTGCTGGCGAGATATAAATAGGTCAGGTATGTTAAGAGCCCCATCTCACTCGGAATGGTGGAAGTCAGTTGATTGCTGGAGAAATCCAACAGCAGCAGTTTTGATAAGAGCCCAATCTCACTTGGGACTGTCCCGGACAACTGATTGCTATAGAACGACAAAAACGTCAGATACGATAAGAGCCCGATCTCGCTCGGCAAAGTGGAAATCATCTGATTACTGGATGCATCCAAATGTGCCAGCTGTGTGATGAGCCCGATCTCTGTTGGAATTGATCCAGAGAAATGATTAAATAGAAGATCCAAATTCAACAGATTTGTCAGGAGCACGATCTCACTTGGAAGTGTGGAAGTCAACTGATTGTTCCAGAAAGACAATAACGTCAGATTCGATAAGAGCCCAATCTCACTTGGAATTTTGGAAGTTAACCCATTGCCATAGAAATCCAAATACGTCAGCTGCGTCATGAGCCCGATCTCGGTCGGAATTGTGAAACCAGTCGTTGCATCGTCCGATTTATACGAGTCAAACATGACTTTCGATCGACACTTTGTCACGTTCGGAATAGAAAGAAACTCGCAGGCAATTTCTTCCGGCGTCATCAAGGAAGGTACCGGTGTGGGGCGACAATTTATAGCCTCCTGGTGCTGCTGACGGTCGAGTGACAAGGACAATCACCACCACAATAAGCCCACAGCCAAGAAAAGTACTTCCAACAAGAATCCATCGATAAAGGGACGTTGGTACCATTTAATTGTGACGTGATGGACCTCAGCAACCACAGTCGCTCCCTTCTCGTCTACATCGGGTACACGGTGCCCTTCGACAATATACAAACCACTTTCAGCAGAGCTTGGCATCCCCTCTTCTTCCTTGGATTCAACAACACGCAAACCGCTTTCGGAAGAGATTGGAAGCCCGTCTTCTGCTTTGAATTCATCTAAGAACACTATGGTTGAACCATATGCACCAATTGGAATCAAGGGCGCCCGACGTGTTGCAGTGTTGCTATCTGATGATATGGGATACGCTCCTGGAGCGACATTTCGTTGCCTGGTGGGACGCATTGGTTCAACCAGAGGTGCATGATCTAAACTATTAATACCATCACGGGGAGCAAGGTTGGGTTCATCAATTAGCGGTACCAAAGCATATGAAGGCAGGGCAGAAGGATCCGATGACGTGGTAACGTCGGGCAACTTGGGATGAAATTCATCAAGAAGGTCATCTTTCTTGATTTCGGCCTCCGTCGCGTCGGGAGTACGTTCTGCCGCTGCTGCTGCTGCGGCAGCAGGAGAGCATCCTCCTCATTGCCAGCCGAAGCATCCACGCCGCCGTCGTCGGCGGCGGTGCTTTCGAACCAAGTAGTATCTCCATTCTCCATTCGAAGCAAAAATTCTTCCACAAAGTCATCATGCTTGATTTCGGTTTCCATCAAGTCTGCAGTACGTTCTGCTGGTGCAGTTACGGGCGCATTCTCCTCATCGTCATCAGAAGAATCCATGCAATCGTCGTCGGCGATGCCGTTCGAACGAACTGCAAGCAACTCGACTTCGAGTATCTGTCAGCGACATTCTAGAGGGTTGAGAAAAACCACCGCAACCCAAAACGAGGTGGTTTTTTAAATAAAAAAACCAAAAAAACCACTCAGCAAAAAACACCTTCCTGCGAACCTGGGACATCCGGAAATTTGTCTTGATGGGATTACGGATTACGGTCACAATACCGTACTTGTAGTGATACAGGACAACAGACATGACCTGCAGAAGTGTACTACCGGTAGTATACGGGAGTACCAGGTACCGACTTAAGTTGACTACTGGTACAGCGAGGGTATTTTCTGTTTTCTATCCTTGAGAGGAACAGGATGACATTCGTACCGGTACTGTAGGAAAAAAGGTTATACTGTACAGTCAACATTTTTAGTGAGCTCGATCGTGTGTACCGTTGCATTGGCTCTTTATGCATACTGTACAATTCGCCATGTGTGTAGTAATGTTTGCTTCGTGGTAGTACTGTAAAACGTACCACCGGTAGTACCATAGACTGAACAACATAAATTAACGGTCAAAATCTTCTAGTTGAATTTTAACACAGTAGAATAGTCTTACTGCATACCCTCTCCGGTACGACCCACCGGTTTTTAGATTCTTGTAGCATTCTCATATGCATGTTCCTACTGTACTGCACAAGTACATACAAGTACCAGGTTGTGCGACCGCAACAAAAATCCCTCATCTTACGCTACAGTACCTGGTACTTGTACTTTTTTCCGTGATGTTTATCGTACAATATTTGGAGAAGTACTGTACAACTGGCATTGGCATGGTCGACAATCCTCATTTCTCATCCGCACGCCAATGGTGCGATTGAATATATATATAGCGACTATGAATACTAGCTAGTGGGTAACTCACATTTGATCGGAGTGTCTACTACAGGAAACTGGACGTACAGTACCCCCAACCTGGTCGTACTCCGTACCACTACTTTTTTCCCCTACAGTATGCAGTACCATGGTACCAACGTAGGAAACTTCATGAAGTACAGTACCAGGTACTTATCATGCCCCAGTATTGCAGTTCATCGCACGGTATATTTTACAGTAGCATTTGTGAAGCAACCTGTTCACAGCAAATTCAATAAGTATTCCATCCAGTAACTTTGAATTCGTACAGTATTGTAGTTCAGTAACGTAACACACTGTCGTGTCAACATAAATTACCGTCCGTTTGTGTACTGTAGACCTGTAGTACATGTAATCCACGTAGCAGTGCAACAGTACCCCAGAGTGGTCATACTCCGTAACAGACGCACGCACGCACACAATTAATTTATAATATAGTAGGATATATGTATGGTTGTATGGGTGTATTCATACTTCATACAACCACTGCACATGGCGAAACAAGGATTGAGCTTCGCGTACAGTCATTTTCATGTTGTTTTTGACTTAACACAAATCAACAATCATCCATCATTCAATCATCATGACGACCGCTGCTCCTGAGAATCCTCGCATTATCAGACTGCTTGATGTTGATTGTGTATGGCACGTTGACGATTCCTCGTGGTGAGGTAGAACCGTCCATAATGGACTTTATGATTGAGTTGAGCAAGAAGATCACGGTTGGCATTGTTGGCGGTTCCGATCTTCCAAAGCAAGAAGAGCAGCTTGGAGAAGGCATTGCCAGTATCTTCCCATACAACTTTAATCAGAATGGGTTGGTCGCGTATAACAATGGTGAACTCAAAAAGTTCAGAAGATTGCCAAATTCCTTGGAGACGACAACGTCAAGAAGATTGTCAACTGGGTTTGAAGTACATGGCGGAACTCGATCTTCCCATCAACGTATGCAAACATTGGTTGGCGTGTTTCATTACCTTCCGCGTTGTGAAGGCGATAGCATGTATGTCTCCATTGGAACATTTGTCGACTTCAGGAGTGGCATGCTCAATATTATGAAAAGTTTGAGTTGTATAATTTCGTGAGAAAGAATATGGTGGAGACTATGAGAAAGGAATTCAATGCCTTGAACTTGAAGTACAGCATTGGAGGTCAGATTTCGTTTGTTGTTTGAGATATTTGTCTCCCGATGACGTTGACGAGATCCACTTCTTTGGTTGTTTGAGGACAAGACTTTTGAGGGAGGCGACAAGTTTTTGAGATCTTTTCCCATGAAAGGACTGTTGGACATACGGTCACTTCCCCTGACGACACCAGGGCACAATGTGAAAAGCTTTTCAGCTGCCACTTGTAGCGTCACAACCTTTTTCATGGTGGACACGAAACAGCACTCAGAGTGCCGGTGCCCAGGAATATATTGTAGGGCCACCATTGG